>PVKE010019497.1:0-28421 GCA_004027555.1 Craseonycteris thonglongyai | reverse complement strand
CCTGTCTACGTTGTGATGGTAACATATCTTATCTTAGGCATCAAAACACCCACGTGGCATTGCCACACCATCGTGGTAAGGCGCTGGCATTCCACTGATCCCAATAGCTGTAGTCACTCCCCAACAAAGGAAGTTCAGCCATAGTTCTCCAGGTTGTGCCAGGAAGATCAGCAATCTGAGGACCAAGAGTTAAAGCAGAAGGCCAAAGAGACTACCAGGCCCCCACCCAGCTGAGAGCTAAGGGCCCCCTCCCCCTCAGTACAATGCTAGAAACTACCCCTCTACCCACAACATGACCCACAGCACCACCACCAGCAATAACAGTGGTGGAACCCCAGAGGAAACCAGTCAGGCTCAGCAGAGGGTGGTTAAAAAATTTTTGGACTTTATTTTAAGAAAGCTCTCCCCTAGGCCATCCAAGAAACAGCGTGGCAAGTGGAACAGGGTAGAGCCCATTTAAATGGTGGACAGCCAAGGTAGAGCTACAAGCAGACTCCAGGGAGCTCAAGCCAGGCTGCCTGCATTTCAATCATTGGTCTCAAAGATGTTGAGCTCCAGGGAACCCAGCCACATTGTTGGGGTGATTGGCCAGAGGCTGGATGCAAGTGGCAACAGTGAAAGAAGTGCACACTGTGTGTGCAGGACCCCTGGGGTAAGAGGACCTGGTCCAGTGGACAATGGAGGTGTGTAAACCACCATGGTGTTCTCCGCACAAGATTCACACCAGGAGGGTACCTGGCATCTCCAGGACCTGCAGAAGCACCAAAGCCAAAATCCCTGGTGAGCCTGGAGCACAGCTTGGACTCCCTTGGGGCATAAGAAGAAATGCTGCCCTTGCTGCAGGCCCACCACTTGGCCCCACCAGGGTGAGAGACTGGACTATTTTACCTGGGCCCTTCTCCTCTCCCCTCTTCTTTCCTTCCATGTTTGGGGAAAGGGACAGTTTTTATTGAAGTTG
Organism: Craseonycteris thonglongyai; assembly: GCA_004027555.1. Taxonomy (NCBI): domain Eukaryota; kingdom Metazoa; phylum Chordata; class Mammalia; order Chiroptera; family Craseonycteridae; genus Craseonycteris; species Craseonycteris thonglongyai. The sequence continues at coordinate 27,463 of PVKE010019497.1, read as the reverse complement.
GTTCTTCCAAACTTGTAACTATCTAGATGCTTAAAAAAAAAAATGTATTGGATACTCTGTTTTGCCTCCTCCCTGCGCAGAATTGAGGCAGTGTATCCTCCAGTTTAAGAGCATGTAATGATGTAGTACTTGGACTTAATCACAGCAACTCTGCACCTTTGCTTGCTCAGTTCCTTTTGTTCTTCTGATCCCTTGTCTTTTAACTCTGCGCTCCCTTGTCCTTTTCTCTTTTATTGCAGGATGATGTTGGTTGTTCACATGGCATGCTGTCTTCTTTCTGGGTGTTTAATGATGTCAGCAGGAATCATCTCTCTTGACAATTTGACTTTGCTTACCTCCTTCTGAGCTGTTGTCATTCTCAGGTGGTCTTTCTCTTTATGAAAGCAAGATGGCCACCTGATCAATTTTCTTCTTCGACTGCACATTACTGTTAATTCACATCTCTTTGTTCTCAGAAAGGCTGGCTATCTATATATTAAAATTTTCGTGTATTTCAGTTTCTGTATTTTATATTATGAACTTCATAAAAGTAAAAGATAACCTTTAATGTGATTTATTAATAATAGCCAAAATACGTAATACACAAAATAACACTAGTTAATATCCATGAAAATAACATATATATTCAACTCTGCTATCTGCCTTCTCTTTCATTTTCAGAGACAAGGAAAAACAAAGATTATGGAAGAGTTTCTCCCATTGCTGACTCTGGAAAATCCTTATTTGTATAGCATTAGTACTAAATGCAATCAATGGAAGAATTTTAATTATAGCTGAGAGAAGTATAGTACTGGTATGACAAGTAATTTAGTCCTTATGATTTCTGTTACCTGGACTTCTTTGGATGCTAAATGAATAAGGTGTCATTCTGTCCAGTGTTGGAGCATTTATGTGCACTTCTTTGACACAAGACAGAAATGACAGTCTAAATCTGTTTATATATATATATATATATATATATATAAAATCAACAGAATGTATAAGTGAAATATTAAGTTCCTGAAAATTAATTTCTCATTGTAGGACTCCAAATTCATGAAAATATTTTCTCCAAATATGTGGTTTTAGGATAACTTTAATAAGCTTGAGGAGAAACCATCTAATAATTTAGGGGACAGATTTCATCTCAGAGTTACTTTTTATGAGAGTTACACAATAATAATTTTTATTACCTCTTAAGAGTTATATGAGAGTTCAATGAACTCATATGCATGAAAATATTTTCCAGTTATGCTTTTGTATTACTAACACAACATTAATTTTAAGGCTCAAATACATCCAAGTAGCAATTGAGAAAAATATGTCCAGTATATAACTAACAAATAAAATACTTTCTTTCTTAAAATAAATGAATTATTTTTGTGTAACATTACTCTTATAGCTTATATAATTAATGTTGTAGACCAAGAAAGAAAGAAAAAAAGAGAAAACAAGTCTGTAACTTGTCTTTTGTGTTTTGGAGAGGAAAAAGCTTAAATGGCCAAGTCATTTTGTTTAAAAAAATAAGTAATTTTGTCTAGCTATTAAGCACAGCAGAAAATGATAGCTTTGAAAGAGCAGTAGTGACCAATTAGGAAATGCATTTACCATGTTTTGATTTTCTGATTTTTGGCTCCTTATTCTTCCTTAATGACTAGATCACAAATCTACAGTTAATGCCTTGCCATAGAGAAGTTTCTAAGAAATACCAAAAGTCATTGACCTCCTTTAAACAATTTATTTTAGCCTGCCCATACTCTAGGAAGTATGCAGATACAATAACCACACAGGAAACTAGAGTGGGTAACTATTCACTCAGAAAAATTTGATGTGTCAACTAGTGACTGTACAATTAGGATGATAGGGCTCTTGGCATAGAAATTTGTCTTAGCTCACAAGTCAAGACTGGGGTGACACAAGGTCAAGCCAGCGAGCACCCTTATAAAGGGCTTATTTTTTTCCCTTTATAAAGCCTTCTTTCTTCTACTCAGCCTTAAGTAAGATGATGTAGACTCAGCGGAAGAATGACTTCTATTACAAAAGATAGTTTATTTGCCAAGAAATGTGAACCTTGAAAAGACAAAGCACTCTTTTCCAAAAAAAATGAGATTTGCAACCTTCTTACAGTTCTCTATCTTTATCAATTTAAGAGTTAATGAAAAATAGCTTGAGAATTTACCCCTGCGAGGGCCTAATAATACCATGGAAAACCCTTTTGGTACTCCAAGCACCAGCAGTACTATACTTCTCTCCCTTCTCAGAAGAGACTCTTGACCTTGAATCCCAGAAGAGTTTTGGAATCTAAATTTCCCTAAGGACACAGCCTTCAAATCTTTCAGTTCGGGGAAACCGGGATGGCTCAGTGGGTTAAGTGCTCACTTTGCAGCGCCGGGGACTGAGGATCGAATCCTGGCCCCGGCCCGTGAAGACCCATATGCTGAACTGGGGAGTTCCCCCAGTTCAGGTCTCTCTCTGTCAAAAACAAACAAACAAAAAATTATAATAAATAAATAAATAAATTTGTTGGCTCACTTTGAAGCCCCGGGGACCGAGGATCGAATCCCGGCCCTGGCCTGTGTGGACCCATATGCTGAACTGGGGAGTGCCCCCAGTTCAGTTCTCTCTCTGTCTCTGTATCTCTCTTTCTCTCTCTCTCTCGCTCTCTTTTTCTGTCAAAAACAATAAATATATAAACAAACAAACAAATAAACAAATCTTTCAGTTCCACCTGATTTGAAGTTTCTTTTTCCCAAGGTCAGCAACATCTGAAGAAGACACTCTTATTAACACTTCTCTTGGCTTGTGCTCCCTCCTTTACACATTGGAACCCATATTACTCTAGTGCAAGAGCCAAAGTGCTAGAAAGTTGTGAGTATATATATGTATGCAAATGTGTATGTACCAGTCTAAATTGGAGTTTGAAAATACTGTTTATAGAGAGCTGTGTGCAAGTATGTGTGTATGAATGTGTATGTACAATTTTAAATTGGAGTTTGAAAATACTGTTTAAAATAGTCTTATGTAAAAAAAAAAAACCACACATAACAATAACAAAAAGTGCAAACAAGAATACTTCAGTAATAAGCAAATAGATTAATAAAGTAATACATCCATACCATAGGGCATCATATGCCTATTAAATTCTTAATTATACATATTATTAAAGTAGAATGAAGGCCATGATATGCCCTTAAAGAGAAAAAGCAAGAGAGAGGGAGAAAAACATAACTGTGTGCATGCACGCACATGTGTATGTGCATGTGTGTTATATTTCCTATATAACTATAGGAAATTTAGAAGTATACACCCTAAATTCAATATCGCTTAACCCTGGGGGTGATGATTAAGACTAAGACTAAAGGGATGTCACAGAACCCACATATTTAACTTAGTTGAATTCAATTACATTTGCTTAAACACCTAAGGTATATATTAGGCAATAAAGGAAGTAGAATAATAATTTCAATGGATCCTTATTATCCCATTCCATGAGTGGAGGCCACAAGTGGAAATGAAATGGAAGTCTGAAAATGATATCACCTTGATGGGCTGATGTTCTTGGTGTGTATCCCCTAGTGTGAGCATCTCAACAGGATGAGTGGCCCCCAAAGAACAGTCCAGCAAACACTCATATATTACTCAGTCACAAACCAAAAATGTCTTCCCCATTAAATAAACACTCTCAGTTACTATACTAGTTTAACTGAGAGATCATGTAATAAACTCAAACATGGACAGAGTCTTCCTTAGATACTTGTCAGGGCAATATTTAAACTTCAAATATCTGGTCTTTGTGCTGATGTACAACCTGTTCTCTGCATAAAAAGCAACCCCATTACATTAATTTTTATTCACACATATCTGTTGTTTGTATTTTTGTAGCAAACATGCATTGTTTTAATAACTTTTAAGTATATAGATAAATAAATTTTTATAATTAGGTATTTAAATATATAAACAATATTTGTATATTCTACGACAATTTAATTTCTGATAACCAGATTTTTAAATATTATACTACCATTTCCTAGAGATAATAACTTCCTAAAACCTTCTAGGCAAAATGGTAGTATATGTGGAACACATTAAGAGGTAGAGGGAATGTGTGTCCATAACTTGTCACTTAGATACTAGGATTACATTTAAAGCAAAGACATGTTTGTTTTTTTTCCTTAGGCTAATCCCCATAGTGATTCTAGGTTTAATAACAACAGTAATGACAGCTCTCATTTAGAGCACACGTGTTCAACCTTTTGGCTTCCTTGGGCCACATTGGAAGAAGAATTGCCTTGGGCCACACATAAAATACACTAACTCTAATGATAGCTGATGAGCTAAAAAAAAAATATATATATATATATATATATATATATATCTCAAAAAAGTCTTATAATGTTTTAAGAAAGTTTACAAATTTGTGTGGGCCACGTTCAAAGCCTTCCTGGGCCACATGCTACCTGTGGGCTGATGGTTGGACAGGTTTGATTCAGAATGATAATTATAACAGTTATTCTATTAAGTGCTTCATATATGTATCTTACTTAAGCTTAGTGATAACCCTCCCCAGAGTGTGAATTATACTCCATTATAGAGATGAGCAAACTGAGTCATGCAGAGTTTTTCCAAACTGCTGAAGTTCACATGTATAGTAGGCAAACTAGGCTGATCAAACATACTGTTTAAAATGAGACAGAAAATAATGGTACTGTCCCATTTCAAATGGTATGTCTGATCATCCTACTGACACCCTGAATTTACCCAGTGAGACTTGGCTGACCATATGTACATTTTGAAATGGGACAGTACCATTGTTTTCTGCCCCTTTTAAAATGTTATGTCTGTCAGCCTAAGGCAAATTGGTGTAGAACCCAACCCTATTGTGCTTATGAGCTTAAGCTCTCAACCACTATGCATATCCTACTCTTGCCCTATTTTAATAGATTTGAACTTTTTTAATAAAACAATTGTTTTTAATGGAGTTACATTTAGCTGCCAATGACCAGAAAAGCTGCAAAATAACAACAGCACACAAGACAAAAGTTTATAATTTTTATGAGCCAGAGCAGCCTGGAGGCACATAGTCTAGGACTGGTGTGGCAGCTCTACCATATCTGCAAAAAGCCAGATTCTTGTCTTGTGGCTACGCCATCCTCATAAATGGCCACCATATTCACCTCTTATTTAAAAGCGGGGCTGGAACTCCAGGTGTGTTCCAGGTAGTGAGAACAGTAGACAGGCAAAACATATACCTCCATGATAGTCAGTTCCCTTTTAGTCCCCCACAGCAGCTCAGCCAGGATTTCATGCCAGGTCCACACTTAGTTCTAAGGGGAAGGATTGAAAAACTGGGCATTTTAAGAATTTGAACAATTACTCTTCAATCTTATGTTGTTTTCATTCCAGTGATTATACAGTCTCATCTCCAAAGTCTCCAGACCATTCATTCATATTTGCTAAATATTCAAAACCTATGAAAGTGAGATATATTGATTTTGTTTTGTGTTGTTTTTCTCATTTTTGTAAGTTGAAGAAGTACTTTCTGGCATCAACCCACTGGACATCAACACTTTAGAGGAGGTAATGGAATAGCCTGGAAACACGGAGATAACTCAGTGAAGGTGAAAGTCAGAAGCAGAAATGCATGAAGTGTAAGCATTGTGAATATGCAGAAAGCTCGATGTTTCTAATAAAAGAAGAAGAAGAAGAAGAAGAAGAAGAAGAAGAAGAAGAAGAAGAAGAAGAAGAATTTCAGATTTAAGAGCTAATGACACAGATAGGGCTCTAGAACCTTCCACCCAGTCAATTATGATGGTGTAAATCAGGGTGAAGATTGCTAAGGCAGAAACACAAATATCAAGCTTCTGAGACAAACAAATGTCAGAAAGTTACACATGTAGTGAGTTGAAGCATGACACAACGAGTTGCTCAGTCTTGTCCTCAAGCTGGCCAGGGCAGAAAGCTCACTCAGCCCTGACACTATGCAGCAGACATGTTGTCCAAGGTGAGACAGTCCCAAACACTGAACACCAAAGGAGGAAATGAGAAGCACAGATTTAAACCTAGAGGGTCCCTTTGGAGGCATATTGTAGGATCAAGTATCAAGTCAGACTTAGAAAGGGATATTTGGCATAAAAACACATAATTCCAATGAATTACTAGTAAATTCTATGTTTTGACATTATTATTATACTCATTTAATACTATTATTGTCTCCATTTCATAAATAAGGCAACAGAAGTTGCAAGCATTTGGGTAAGTAGCTTCAGTTGGTAAAAGATAATGCCAGGCATTGAACCCAGGCAACTGCTAGGCTTACATTACTCTTCATGATCCGTACCAGAAACCTGTTGCTGCTTATCAGCCATGTGTAGGAAAGACTGGGGCAAGGGGAATTAGATCATGAAGATAAGCTCTGAAAAGAAGGAAGAGAATCAGGATTTGCATCCTGGGTGGAGCATAGAACATCCAGGTGGTACATCTACACAATGGAATACTACTCAGCAATAAGGAAAGATGAAATACAGCCATTTGTGACAACATGGTGAATCTTGAAACCATCTTATTAAGCAAAATAAGTCAGACTGAAACAATCAAGAAACATATGACCTCACTTATAGGTGAAATATAAAACTGAAGGTAATAAAGAAACAAAAACTCATGGACACAGTCAATAGTTAAGTGGTTAACTGAGGGTAAAGGCGAAGGTAGGTGGGAGAGGAAGTGGGGTAGAGGAGTAGGGAGGGAGCATCAAATATATGGTGATGGAAAGAGAACTAACTCTCTGAGTAGTGAGCACATAATGGAATGAGAGAACAATATAATGTATGTAATGTAAAATTGTACACCTGAAACCTACATAATTTTTGCCAACCAATGTCACCCCAATAAATGTAACAATTAAAAAAAAAACACAGGTATTAATAGAGTTGGAATCTCTCCCCCTCACCACTCATACATCATGGCATTCCGTTTTTACTTTACAGGGGATGGTTCTGAAAGGAAGGATAAGGGCCCCAAAGATGTCCACATCTTTGTTCATAGAACATGTAAACATGTTACAATACATGGCAAAAGGGGATTTTGCTAATGCAATTGGGATTATGAGTAGATAATACTGGATTATCTGGTTGAGCCATATCTTATCATGAGTACTTAGAAGTGGAGAACTTCTCCAGGCTGTAGTAAGAGAAGATGGGACAATGGAAGAAGCTCAAAGAGATAGCATCATGAGAAGGGCCTGACACGCTATTGTTTGTTCTGAGATGTAGGGGTGTACATACAAGAACTCAAGCAAAGTATCTAGGAGATCAGGAAGACCCACAGTCAGTGAAGAAACAGGAACCTCAGTCCTACATCCACATAAAATAAGTTCTCTCAACATTGAAAGACCATGAAATGAAGTCTCTCTGAGAATCTCCAGAAAGGAGCAAAGTTTGCCAACACCTTGGCTTTGGGAAATCCCCATACATATGACTTACAAACCTATATAATATACATTTCTATTGTTTAAGCCCTAAAATTTATGGTAACTTGTTATAACAGCAAAAACAAACAAACAAAAAACACTAATACAGCAGTACAACAGCAGGAGATGGAACTTAGGAAATTGTCTCATCTTACGGTACTTCATATCCCCTCACTCAGGGAATTCTTCAGAAAAATGACCATATTTGGAATCTCTGCTCCTACGGCATTGATTACCCACCTGAAAACCCTGAGCATCATGAATCACAGGTCAGATTTAACAATCTGTGTCTGAGGTTCAGAAAGCTCAGTAGCTTTTTGGGGTATTATGATACCAAGAGACCTGAGATGTCAGTTTTAGCATCATGATTCAAAACATACTGAAGACTTTTGAGAGCTCTATGAAGGAGGTTCATGCTTTGCAAATTTAAAACTTTTAACACAAATAATTTTTCCCCTCTATTTCTCTCTCTTTCTGGGAAAATTTTACTTAAAAAATAACTGCTGGACCTGTCACATTGCCACTATTTGATTTAAGCACCATAATATTATAAATATGCTCTTCTAGATTATCAAAGTGTGGGAATGACTTGGTCCAAGGCCACCATATTTCAGTCTTTTGGGTAGAACTGTGCAGTGGTGTCCAGATAAAGCAGCACACTTGAGAGAAAGCAACACACAGGTCTGGCATGTCCTTGAGGATGAAACTTCTTAACTTATGTGTCAGTTAGGATGAGGCAAGATAATTTATCCAAAACATCTGACTCTAGAGCAGAGCTGAAACAAAAGGTTTGCATGAAGTGGATGAGCTAGCCCTGGGGATCTCATGAATGTATTCTCCAAAACTATAGGAAATAGTAGGGCCGTGATGAAAACTCAGGGAGAGAGGCCATCAGAGTCTAACTGCTCAAAACATTCCTCTACTGGACAGGCTGTTAAAGAGAAAGTAATGCTCTCATAGGCTCCACGGCCCACCCAGGGACAGAGAGGGAACATAAAAAAAGAGCAAAGAATAGTAGCTACCAAGGAGGGCTGGACAGAAGTAAAGGAGTAGACCTGTGGAATAGGATAAAGATTGAAGTAAGGGAGAGAAGGTGGAAGATGGAAAATGACTAAGAAGGAAAAGCAAAGAGTGATGCCACAAAATAGTCTTGGAGGGACTTATTTGACCATCTAAGAAAAATGCAACTGTGAGGAAAAAGCAAGTCAAAGAGTCCTAAAACAGACTCGAAAGAGCCAGAGAATTGAAAATCCAGTTCTCATGAATAATCACATACAAATTTCATACTATTTACTTAACAGCCTAACATTCAGAGATATCTGCAAAAAGAAAAAAAGAAAAAAAAATACTAATATTTCTATACTGAGGATTTTCCATGAATTTTAATATACTCATATAAATCCATGTTTATAAGGATATTCTGCATATAGTCTGAATAAATGTATAATTGCATAAATTATATGGATATTAAATATTTATACAAGTATTCTGAATAATACATGCAGGATATAAGGGTCTTTATGACTATAAAGACTTCAGGGAAAGAAACTAAATTTCAGAGAAATCAAATAACTGGCTCAAAGTTAATAATACAAAAAATTAACTCAAGTTTACTGTTCAGCCTAGTTTCCCACCTAGCCCAAGATCTTCTGCCAATAAAGTCCAGACTCTTATTCTGCTAGCAATAACTGCTCATTTTATAGAAAAACCAGATAAAAATAACTGTCTATTCTGTACTAAGGCCTTTCAGCCATTAGGAGTTACATGGTTCTTCGTCCTGACTCCTTTATTCCATCAGTTCTATCATAGCCGCAGTCACAGACTTACCATCTCATTCATCCTTAGGGACTGAAGCACATTAGACTTTACCTTTCATCAATGTTTAAAAGTCAACAGGGGAAACTGGGATGGCTCGGTGGGTTGAGAACTCACCTTGCAGCCCCAAGGTCCAAGGGTTGCAGCCCCAGCCCATGCGGACCCATATGTTGAACTGGGGCACACTTCCCATACAGGAGCCCACCCCCCACCCCCCCACCCACCCCCGGCCTGGTTCCCACCCTGCACGGCCCCACACCCACCTGTGTAGAATGAAACCATGTCACAACTAATGATATACAATTATGGAGACTGCTCTGGACCCTCCTCCCTTCTCTCTGTCTTTCTCTGTCTCTCTCCATCAAATCAGTAAAATAAATCTTAAAAAAAAAAAAGGCAGGTTGAGCACTCACTTTGCAGCCCTGAGATCTCAGGATAGAACCCCGGTCCTGGCTGGTGCAGACCCACATGCTGAACTGAGGTGTCCTTTCCATGGTGGGGTGTGGGGAGGTCCCCAGTTCAGTTCTTGCCAGGGTGAACTTCCCAGGTGGGAGGTCCCCAGGTCAGCCCCCAGCTTGAGGGGGCGTACCTCCCATGCAGGAGGCCCCTGGCTTGGCTCTTACCCTGGACAGCTCCACACCCACCTGTGTGGAATGAAACTATGTCAAAAAACTAATGACGTACAACTATGGAGACTGCTCTGGGACCTCCTCCTTCTCTCTGTTAAAACAATAAAATAAATCTTAAAAAAAAAAAAAGTCAACATAATTATATCCTATTCTCTTTCTGTTGGACTGTAATTTAAATGGCATCTAAACTGAGTTCCTCCCAATCAAGTGTCTACCCCAACCTGCTGTGCCCTCAGGTACCAAATTACTTTTCACGAGCCACTAACCATGGCTCCCATGTTCAACCACTTTACAGTTTTGTGGACTATTTAACTGAGCACAAACTTCGCATCCCGGTTGAAGTCCTCCATGATATGCTCAACTGTAACTCTCAACATATCTTCTTTCCTCGCAGCCCTATGATCCTGACAAGCCAAATCTAGAATTCCTCACTAGTCCTCAAACACACCCACGTGTTTTTCTGCCTCTAAACCTTTGCTGAAATTTTTCTTCCAACAGCCCACCTTTCCGATTAAAAACCTCCCTAACCTTAAAGATTTATATCAAGTGCTAGCTCTTCATCAAGAACTAACCAAAATATTTGATTCCTGCCTTTATATGACCCTCATAGAAATTATGCCCTGCATTTATTTTTTTGTAATAGGTATTTGGTATTTCTCTTAACCTCCCTACTCAGTGGGAAACTGTCATGTAGTCCTGACCTTTATAACCCCTCAACAACAAACAAAGATATATAGCACTTCATTAATATTTGCTAAACTGAATTTAATTAGCTATTCCCAGTTAATAAAACTGAAACTGTTTTCACCTATTTCCTGTTTAGAAAAAAAAAAAATAGTGCAGCTTGCTGTCACATTCGTTTAATTTTGCATAAACACTATTTTCAATGTGAAAATGTAAAAACTGTTTTTGGAGTTACTTCTAAACAGAACTTGTCTCTATTCCTAATGTAACAAAAATGTATATGGTGCTCAGTATTTAATATTTTTTCATGTGGTAAATTTCAAAGGACAGAACTTTGGAGGTAAGGTTAGGACTTTAAATCCGTGAGTTATCTCAGGGTAAATAGTGCAGCTGTGAGCACCACCAATGAGTATTTTGGGGGCAAACGGGAAACGGGTCAAGTGATATACATATATATATCTATCAAAAGTGATTAGACAAGGTTTTTTATGAAACCAATGTTTTGAGTGAAATCTTAGCTATTTGAGGGGGTTTACACTCACAGGGACACCTTGAAATACTAACTAAAAGTCTGTGTTTTTGTTTGTTTTTTAAATTACTTTTTTTTTATATATCTTTTTATATTTATAGAGTAATTATTTTATCTTCAGTGCATATTTATTTCTAGTTTACTTTTGACAGATAGAGAGAGAGACAGAGACAGAGACAGCTAGAGAACCAAACTGTGGGAACTCCCCAGTTCAGCACGTGGGTCCTGCCTGGGCCGGAGCCGGGATTCGATCCTCGGTCCTCGGGGCCTCAAAGCGAGCGCTCAACCCGCTGAGCCGTCCCGGCTTTCCCTGTTTGTTTTTTAAGATTTATTTTATTCTTTTAGAGAAGGTGAGAGAGAAGTGGGGGATAACCCAGAGCAGTCTCCATAGTTGTACATTATTAGTTGTGACATAGGTTCATTCCACACAGGTGGATGTGGGGCCATGTGGGACAGGAACAGAACTCGGGGCCTCCCTCGTGAAGAAAACAGCCTTTGCTGCCATCTTGGTGGTTACCTGTTTCATCACAGTTCAGCATATGAATTTACATGGGCCAGGGCAGGGATTTAATCCCCAGACCCAGCGATTGCAAGGCAAGCACTCAACCTGTTGAGCTATCCCAGCATCCCCCTGAAAGTATGTTTTTATATACCCAAATGTTTTATTGTTCTCAAAGACATATTTCACCAAAATTAGGTTACTCCTTATTAGAACAGTATAACCACAGGAATAATCACTGGGCAAGGCTTTACATTATTGAAGTCTGAGGAAGATGTATGTGCCATGAACAAAAGTAGACACTGGAAGAAATAGACCACTAGTGATCATGTAAACATAATCACCTTCAACCAGCTCAAACTAAAATCAGTATGCTTTTTATGACTCACAATGTTAGAATCCCAATGGACTTAACTTTAAAAATGCGTGGTGTATCTGATACAGCTGCTCTGAGGCTGGGCCAAAATAGCTATCCTTACTTGACCTCTTGAGCTTTGGATCAATAACAATAGGTCCAGACTACACTAAGAAAACTACATTGCTTTCACTGTATCAAATGTCTAACAAACACAAAGCCAGCTATCTGTCTATCATCTACCTATCCATCCATCTATCTGTGGATCCATCTATCCATCCATCCATCTCTTCATCCACTTATCTATCCATACTAGCTCATGTTTTGTGCATTGCTGTAATAATATTATGTTATATACTTATATATGTATTGTTATGTTATATATATATAGAGAGAGAGCGCGCATTGACTGTGCAAAATTGCATTCTAAGTGTTTTACATATGGTGAACCTCACAACAATTCTGTAACATAGGAACTGTAATTATTCCATTTTACACATGATAAAATCAAGGCTCAGGAAGTTTAAGTAACTGCTCAAGTTACTTAAACTGTTAGGTGGTAGAGTGGGATCTAAATCCTGGAAAATTTTCTCCAGAGTCCACAGTTTTAACCACTCTATGGTACACTACCAAAGGAGGGTTTTGTTTTCTTCACAGAGGGTGGTCTCTGGAAGCTACTCTATTTCTAGAAAGGACCTACAGGGACTTAGCATAGAGGTGAAGGCCGAGGTATACATAAAAACATAAGAGTCACCTACCATATTTTTATCTGACTAGCTATAATATTGCAACTATTTCTTGAAGATGGAATTGAGAAACTAAACGTGAAGCACAGAACAAGCAGGCAAGGCAGTCCCATGGCCTCTGTATGAGGCTCTCCTTTCTGGCTGGACAAACAGATCATCTGCAGGAGCAGATTCTGCACCAGGCTCTGCAGCGTAAGCTTCAAGCGGTGTCAATCAGAATAGTAAAAATGGAAAGTGAATACAGTTATTTCATTCAGCCTTGAAATAAAAAGAAGCAGTTCGCCTTCTATAGGAAAGCACACATAAGCAAACAAAGCCATGGGTGACTCAGTGTTGCATTTGGTATCAGGGAGGAAGGAATGCAGTGACTAAGATGTTATGGGTAAAGAGCAAATCACTTTCCATGGGAAATAAAACAGAGAACTATATACCAGAGCATTCCCACTGTATAATTTACAATAAGGACAGAGAAACTTCTTCAATAGGGGAGTTTAATCTGATGGCACCATAACTAGTTTCACTGAGTGAAGACCGCATCTTACTTCTTATCCAATGAAAGAATACAACAAAATGCCCTAAAAAATGTAGTCAGAACTTATAATACTGAAGGGGCCTTTCCAGAGGCAATAAAAGCCAGAGAAGCTAAATAGAAGTTGAATTTGGAATGAAATATTAAACAATACTTAGCTTTCATTCCACAGGGCTGCCCTTAATAATACTGCAGCTATGGGGCTGACGAAGTTAAAATAACAAGTTGTGGCATTCACTATTTTTCAAGGGTTGAGCCACAGCCTTCACAGGGTAAACAAATCACATAGAAACACCTGTGCCCCTCTGAATTACTTATATGACTATTTTTTCCACTGCCAAATAGCCTGCATATTAAATATTCTCTCTATACACTTCTGGGCCCAGGAGCCAAGGGAAAAACTTGTTGCTATAAACTCATTCTTGATCTCTGCATGTTAGTGTTGAACTCTTATTCTTAGCAACACTGTGGGTAAAATGAGTTGTAATTTTTTTTTCCCCCTACAAATTTTCCAAGTCCTGGTTGGAATGTATTGTGTTGTCCTTTTACTAACCTGTATTGTTCACAATCACTTAATTGAGGTTCTTGGTCTTAAGTAAATGGTGTGTTTATATAAAACTGGTAGAGGTTGGGGGTGTTCTCTACAAAGAAATATATTGACCCTTTCCAATATCAGGACCTAAATCACTCTTTAAAAATGTGCAAGGGAAATGAATTTATTTTTGCTCCACATTTACAAATACCAAGTTCCACTGCAGGTAAAATTTTAAGCAGGGAAGCCAGGATGGCTCAGTGGGTTAAGCACTCTCTTTGCAGCCCCGGGGACCAAGGATCGAATCCTAGCCCTGGCCCGTGTGGACCCATGTGCTGAACTGGGGTGTGCTTCTCATGCAAGAGGCCCCCAGTTTGGTGTTCAGCCCCTGGTTCAAAGAGGCATTCCTCCCATGCAGGAGGCTCCCAGCCCAGTTTCCACCCTGCGCAGACCCTGCGTGTATGGAATGAAACCATGTTGAAAATGGATGACGTACAACTATGGAGACTGCTCTGGGCCTTCCCCTTTCTCTCTGTCTCTCTCTGTTTCTGTCAAAAACAATAAAATAAATCTTAAAAAAAAAATTTCAAGCACTTAAAACTGTACACAGGTGACTGCTTCTAAGCAAATATTGGAGTGCTTATTTATTCTATGTCACAGCTTCTGATAGGCACTTATGAATGTGAGCTATAGTTATGAGAGGGCAAATCAGAGTTCCATAAGCAGCCTACTTATTATTTTCTTATTTATTAGGAAAATAATATTTCCTTGTGTTTCTTTAGTTAAAATAAAACACAGGCTTATTTTCTACAAATATTATGATTAACACTGGTGTTTGGGGTAGAAGAGCCCAGCAAAATAATTCCATTTGTGAAGAAGGTGGATGATTTAGTCTGTAATAAGGAACAAAAATAGAGGCAAGTGAAATTTATCATTAAGTGAATGAATCTTACAAACATTACTTCCACTTAAGTTTGGACGCTGGGGTGGAGGAAAGTATTATAAAGCATGATTCTGGAATGGACTAGCAGAAGAATACTTCCATGGGCAGCCATTACTTCCTTGAGGGCTACGTGGGGAGAAGTCTATCCTCACCCTTCTCTTTCCCAGGGAGATTGGCAGAAAGCCAGAAAGAAGTGCTTCTCATGTCGTGCTAATGTAGGTGTGTCACAGAGAGGAAACAGAGCCCTCCCTTACCTGCACAGGTGTTTCCATCGTAGGTCTCGCACAGCCACTCGTGACACTCACACAGGGGCCCGAAGTACACGCCCGGCTCGCTCACGTGACAGATGCAGACCCCGCAGTCGCACCGGCCCCGGCCGTGGCACAGAGGGCCCCCCGGGGGCTGCCCGGGTGCCCGGCACCTGCGCTCCGACTCTGTCCGGGACAGTCTGCACAGGGCACCCGGCCCGCTTCTGCATGGGTGACAAACCACAGCAAGGCCAGGGTCAGGCACAGACACAGCCCCTACTGCTCTTCGCCCTCGTTTCCTCCCATAGTCCACCCAGATGAAGACAGACAATCCCTGAGGCCCCACATTTCTCTGGGGGCCAGTCTTGCTGTGGAAGAGCTGTGTTATCCCAGACCAGGGACGGCCACCTGAGAAATGACCATGACCCAAAATGTCTAAGTGGTAACCTGCCCACCTAGTAATAGGCCCACCTTCCAGTGGGACAGAGATGATCCAGCCCTGCTCCTTGGAGATCTGTCATTGAATCTTATACACACATTTAGATTCAATACAAATTAACGCAAAGTATGACACTTAGCTGACTTTTCAGCTCTCGTTTGCTATCTGCTGACCAGGGGCAGTTATTTTATATAGAAGAAGAGATGAATGAATACAGCTATACATGTCACGATAGCAAAGGGCATAATGCTTTTTAAAGTTGTATTACGTGGTGCTTATAAATCACACTTTTTAAAAGTTTGCTTTGGAATGCTCCTCAAAGTCTCCTACAAAATGTAATACAGACCCACGAAATAACTCTGCCCTATAGGCTATGAAATCATATAGATTCATGTAGGACTATCTTTAACTCATTGCAGAGATTCCTCCTGATGTGCATGGTATAAAAGGAAATTATTTATTTACTCAATGATTTGATTTTTCTGAACCAAAAGGACAGAGGTAAAGCAATACACAGAATAGAGAGAAGTAAGGAAGAGGAACAGGTTAAAAACGGTTTATCTCGTGTCCAACTCAGTAACTGCTCTTGGCTCACGCCGCCCTGCAAACTTGAGCCCTGCCACACAAAGCAGGGCAGGTCTGTCTTAAAGAATAACAAACCAAACTTACCTCAGAGATGGCGAGAAGCTTTGAGGAACAGCTGACAGCTCGGAGAAGAGGAGGGAGGAGACCAGCAACAAGAAGTTCCTGAAGCCCGCAGGACGCATGCTGGGCTCCCGGGCTGTGGAGGCGAGCTGTGCTTTTCTGCAAGGTGGGGCTCACAGGGGGAGGCTGCAGGAAGGCGAGGTGCCACCAGCAGATGGCCAGACAGACAGACCCACCGACACGCAGGCGCGCAGGGCCGGGGCTCTACCCTGAGCTACCAGTGCGTTCATGAGCTGCCTGCGAGGATTTGGGCAGCGGCACTGCTCTGGGCGGGGTGCTGGTGCCAAACCCCTCAAGTGGAGAGACCAGGCAGGAAAGTAATTAGAAACAGTTGTACAAGCAGATGGTTTATTTTGACATTAAAAAAAGAAATGTCCTGTTCACAGATTTGAGAAAATCATTTCTTTCTTCAAGTACAGGCCCCAGAAATAGTTGACAGGAGAATATTTGGGCTGGCTCATCTTGAAGGAACAGATAAAATAATCCCCAAAATGTGAGGGTAAGGGGGAGGCTGGTAATGTCAGCGTGAACATTTGAATGCAGAATTAGTCACCACCTGCTTTTTAAGAAGACACACCATTTGGGGTAGGAGTGGTGAGGGGTACGCAGAATTAACAAACAAAACTTTTCTCTGTACTTTTTCTCTTTTGTTTTAAAATCGTGTCCTTCATTTCTTAAGCCTTTAAAGAGTATGTTGATTCTAGTTATTCAAGCCAGTAGTTTATCACACCACATTTTTTTTTTTCTTTCTTGACTTGGGCAGCTCAAATTATGGTTGTCCCAAATTCACCCCAATCTCTCCCATGAATCAAATCTGAGGAAAGAAAATTAAATGTCTGATTACAGTATCAGTTGCACTGAAAATGCATCAGTGTCATTTATGAAGCACCTACTATGTGCTAATCATTTAGAATATTTGATCTCTAGTTGTGACAATAACCAGACATTTTTTATACGTGTAGAAAACATTGATTTAGCATCTCTTAGGTACCTGGCTCTATCCCAGATGGAGAGGAAACAACAGGGAGTTAGGGAGACAGGATCCCTGCTCTGGGAACTCAGTGGGCTAGTAAATATTAATCAAAACAAAAACACAGCTATAAAAGGACACAAGGTTGCAAATGCAAAGGAAAAGAAGTGCAAATTAGCTGGATGTACCTGATCTCATCAAGATTGTGGCATTTGGGCTAAAGAATAAGGGATAAATAAAAGTAAGTTAGGTGGAAATGGGGAAGGGGTGGAAGTAAATGGGAAAGCATTCTTATCCCCATTTTAAAGTTCATGAAACTGAGGGCAAAGAGTGACCCCTTGCTCAAAAGTAACTAATCAGCTCAAAATCACACAGGGAGTTAAAATGAGATTTCACCTGAAATCTGTGGGACCTCAACCCCTACATACTGAATTCCTGTATTGTGTGGTCATTTGGGAGAAGTATTGTGGAGGGTTATACGAAGAGGAAGAAAACATTCTTCCTTTGCTCCAAGAAAAGCAGATTAGACACATGGTTCCTCATGAAATAGAGCCTGCCAACCAGTGATTCTCTGACCTTAAAATCAGAAACAAGCTATAGCAGGGTGGGATTTCCTCCCTGTCATTTACATCAACAGATATAAGACCACCCTGACATTTGTCTGCTGGGGCAAGAGGCAAACGAAGGTCCTCTGAACAGAGCCCACTCCCTTCTTGCTTCCTCAGTCTCCATCTCCACCAGGAAGGGCACAGCCTGGGGCACGTCCCAGCCTGACAGCTAAGCCTCCTCCCAATTGATGACATTTCGTCAACCCTTAGGCCCTGACAGGTACCTGCTGGTGGCTCAATCTGTCATGG
Source organism: Craseonycteris thonglongyai (assembly GCA_004027555.1). Lineage (NCBI taxonomy): Eukaryota > Metazoa > Chordata > Mammalia > Chiroptera > Craseonycteridae > Craseonycteris > Craseonycteris thonglongyai. Next base: position 9,539 of record PVKE010019497.1, on the reverse strand, counting down.
AGCGGACACACTGAGGAGAGGTATGCACAGACGAGAGGGAATTCTTGGAATCCTGGGTACCTGGAGTGTGGTTTAGAAGCTTCTCTGGATCACAAGAACTACACGTCTTGTGGGGAGGGGGGCATGGCAGAGGGTGATATGGAGGAAGTCACTAAACCAATCATTCTCAAAGTGAGAGCTCTGAACCAGCAGTGCCCCTAGGAACCCGTTAGAAATGCCAGTTCTCAGACCCCAACCCCACACCATCACAGGATACATTTTAACAATGCTCTGAGAAATCATAATTTGAGAAGACTCGCAAAGCCCAGGGCCAAGAGCTGCGGACACAGATGCCGGCATCTAAGGGTGGTACTTACATTCACTCCTCATTCAAGGTCTGGCAGTGTATTGCTTCCTAGCCACGTGTAACACTATGAGGATGTGGGAACAGTCTCTTTTGCCAACATCTAAAAACCTCGGTGATTCAGAGAATGTGGAAATAGTAGAAAGGAAGCATCAATTCCAAAGCCTGAATAGGAATTTGCAATGAAAACACGAGACTTTTGATACATGACTCATGTTTTCTGAGAGAAAAAAGAAAAAATCATTGTGAAGTAGGGACCTATTTGTGACATAGAGATCTGTTGATGCTTGAAGATTTCTTTCATGAACTAAAACATTTTTTAACCTTGTATTATGTTAATGAGGAATATTATCAAGAATGTGCTGCTGTGAAGTAAAGATAGTATATACTATATGACTGAAGGTATTTAAATGGTCGGAGCAGCTGGGATGGCTCAGTGGGCTAGGCGCTCACTTTGCAGCCCCAGGGACAGAGGACTGAATCCCAGCCTTGACCCATGCAGGCCCATATGCTGAATTGGGGTGTGCCCCCAGTTCAGTTCTCACTGGGGCAAGCCTCCTATGTTGTTGGCCCCTGGTTCAGCTCCTGCCCAGGGTGTGCTTCCCATGTGGGAGGCCCCTGGCTGGTTCCTACCCTGCAAGGCCCCATGCTCATCGTGAAATGAAACTGTGTAGAAAACTGATGACGTGCAGGTTATGGAGACTCCTCTGGGCCCTCCCACTTCTTTCTTTCTGTCTGTCTGTCTGTCTGTCTGTCTGTCTCTCTCTCTCTCTCACTGTCTCTCTCTCTCTCTGTGTCAAAAACAATAAAAATAAATAAATAAATATTCAGACCATTATAGTAGTATTGTGACTCAGAAATAATATTCCCAGGAAGGTGAAATAGTTATAATGTGGCTGACTTGGTGACTCAGTAGAGAAATCCACAAAAAATTCTGTTAAAATAAAAGGAATAACTTACAATTTTCTCCTTTTAGCAAATATTGTCTCCCAGTTTGATGAAACCTCAAGAACTCACATCCCAATGAGAGCAAATGTAGGACCCAATTGCTGCATGGAAGGACTTGAGTTTCTCCCTGACACTGAAGACCCTAGAACAGCTCTGAAGAAAAAGCAGTGGATTTGGGTACACAATGGAGGGTGACTGGGAGGACCCGCCAGTATCTCATACCCAACTTAAAGCTATTAAAAACATCTTAGTCCTTGAACATAGTTGTTGAGTCTTCAGATAACAAAATCCTAGAAACTCAGGGACAAGGTCTAGTCCAAAATTAAATTTATTGACAATACACAACTGTCAAGTGATTAAGTAGACTCGTTAAGAAAACAAAACTTGGGGAGGCCAGGATGGCTCAGTGGATTTTGATGTCTAAGTGTTCTTCTTGCAGCTCTGGGGTCCAAGGATCGTATCCTGGCCCTGGCCCACGCAGACACATTTGCTGAACTGGGGTGTGCTTCCCAAGCAGGAGGCCCCCAGCCTGTTCCTACCCAGTATAACCTCCTGCCAACCTGTGTGGAATAACACCATGTCAAAGAACTGATGACATACAACTATGGAGACTGCTCTGGGCCCTCCCTCTTCTCTCTGTCTCTGTCTCTCTGTCAAAACAATACAATAAATCTTTTAAAAACTTAACAGTAACACATTTCTGAGTGACTATGAAGTTTTCACCTGTTGGTTTCAGATTTACTTCAAGGGGTCATTTAAAATAATATACTGAACATAGCTTTGCTAAAGTTATTTATTTTAAAGTTATTATTTTAGAATATAATATGTGTGTTCCCCAGTCCCACTGCTTGTCCACATACTGACTCCCCTACATAATTCTACACTGTTCAATATGAACATTCTTATTTATACCACCTCTTCCATGTGTACTACAACTTCAAGCCTTCAGTACCCTGATTTCCTGAGTATTTTTGCTTTGTCTGGTATAGATCCTTCATTAAATTATAACATGCACAATTGAGACCATTAAGTAGGTGCAGGCTAATGTGTGTAGAATTGTAATTTTTTTTTTAAGATTTATTTTATTGTTTTTGACAGAGATAGAGACAGAGGCAGAGATAGAGACAGAGAGAAGGGGGAGGGCCCAGAGTAGTCTCCATTGTTGTACATCAACAGTTTTTCATTCCACACAGGTGGGTGGGGGGCCACACAGTGCGGGAACTGAGCTGGGGACCTCCTGCATGGGAGGCACAACCCCTAGAGCCAGGGGTCCAACTGGGGAGCAAGAATTAAATTGGGGGCCTCCCGCATGGAAAGTACACCCCAGTTCAGCATATGGGTCTGCACAGGCCGGGGCCGGGATTCGATCCTCAGTCCCCAGGGCTGCAAAGTGAGTGCTTAACCCACTGAGCCATCCCAGCTTCCCCAAACTGTCTTTTTTTTTACTGGCCCCTGTACATGAAGGGCAAAGAGAAACCAAAGAGTCAGACCACTCGAGATGGGTAGGTGGCAGGTTTAATAAGGAAAGGAACTAACTTATGAGGATTGTCTCAACCACCCAAGACAAGTAGATCTCCATAGCTGTCCACCATAATCTTAAATTTATGGAGAGGCCTTAACTGGGTTCAGTCACGTACATCATACAGATGGTCTCAACAGCACATTACTCTCTCAAAGCTGTATACTTGAGAACTGTTCCCACTGTGGGAACGGTGGGCAGAATGTACATTCCAAAGACAGGGGAAGAGTAAGGAGTTTCAAACTGCCCAGGTCTAACTTACAGGTGAACACTTTGAATATTTTAGTCCATATATTATATTTCTACCAATGAACCAATGATCATATTAACTTGCCATGACAGTCTCATTGCTCCAATTGTGGACTTTTGTAAGTACCATTTTTTCATTGTATAAGACAACTCCTACTTTTCTAACCCAACATTAATGAATCAATACCCAGGCTACTTCCTATGTATAAGACAACCCCTAATTATTGGTCTAACAATTTTAGACAAAAGTATCATCTTATACATAGAAAAATATAGTAAGCATACTTTTCCCCAAATAAAAATTGATATTTATTATTGTTCAATTTTATTGAGGCTCAGTTTTTATTCATATAGTCAAAATCATTATGGCTACTGTTTTCATATTTCTCTCATTCTTCAAAAAGTAATGGATGTGTATACTTTTTCCAGCTTTATCCAAATAATTGACACGGTAGTTAAAAAAAACTTAGGCTGAGGACCACATAGGTGAGACCTTTTTTCAAGACCATACATCATTTAATTGGCACATATTGAAGAAATAATCCAGCCAATTACCAGTGGCCTAAGTTATCCGGAAATAACCCATTCTTCAATATATTCGTGAGAGTCTGATGAAAGATGCTGTCTGTAGCATCATTAACCTTAGTTTACCAAAGATTGGGCTTTCATGCCTTTTTTTTCAGCACCTAAAATAGTGCCCCATACTTATTATATACTCAATACATATTTATGTCATGAATTATTTAATTGGAAATGATGCACAATGTGACTAATAGATCTATAAGTCAAAAATTATTCAAATAATATAGGGGATCCTGGACCAGTTGTTAGATAACATTCATCAACTTTAGTATTTTCCTGACATCATGTAGATATAATATGAATCTAAATAACACCAGAGCCTCTTTCTGTAGCCCCAATTTTTATTAATTACATATATTATTTTTACCTAATTTCAACAGCCATAATTCTAAGAGCTATCTTTGGATCTTCTTAACAGTGCATATGGATTCTCCAATAAAACCCTGAATCTAGCCCTCCACTTCAACATCATTACCTTTATTTTATACTGTACAAGGTTGCTGTGGCCTCCCAGATGGCCTCACTGCTTTCAGTCTCCTCTTTTGTGTCTGCCTATTATCCTAATCCCTATATCTAACATGCAAATGTATCCCATCCATTCCCTAGTGAAAAAATATCTTAATAGTTTTCCATTGCTTGCAGCATAAAGCTGAAGTCCTCTATCATTTTATACAAGATAATTTATGTTTGAACTCTAGCTGTCTTCGTAGTGGATGTTCCACCCAGATCCCCTCTCCAGTGCCCAAGTACCCAGGCCCTAGCTGTGCACCTCTCACCAAGAATTGCCCTGTGGGTCAGGAACTGCTTCCACTAAGACTGATCACTCAGATCCAAGACAGTCCTATAATTCACACTTGCGATAGTACTGACATCCTTACACCCCGTCCTAAATGGAAATTGGAGAACTGGAGAACTTTACCATCGTGCTTCATTACAACAAGGCAGGAAGGACTAAAAGAGTGAAGGCAACAAGATATGTGAGGTGTGAGATTAAACAAGACGTGTTTTTAAAGTATTTATTTATTATCTAGGAGTACGTGTGTATGTATGTATGCATGTAAATTTATATATTGTAATTATGTATTTTCCTTTCCCACGTCCTTTCTTCCTTCCTCCCTCCGTCCCTCCCTCCCTCTCTTCCTGCCTCCCTCACCCTTTCTCTTTCTTCTTCTGTCTAAAGCTGTTCCCCTGACCAAACACCTATTACAGTATTCTATTTTGTTGGGGAAATATCAGGGTCTAATATTATGTTCTTCTGTTTACTTACTAGTCTACCACCCCCCATTTAAATGCAAGTTCCATGAGTGCAGGCACCTTTGTTCTCGTACCTGACACAGAGTTGTATATCAACAAAATTTACTTAAAATATTATTGAATGAATGAATAAATGAATGAATAAATTTTAAAAGTTTTATACACTTCAATTAATTTCAAAAATCTGAATTAAAGGACAGTGTTTCAGGATTAATGGAAGAAAAGCATTAACACAGTGTTATGAGATAAATTTAAAATATGAAGATCAGCAAAAAAATTATACTTGTTATGAAAAAAAATCAAGAAAGCTAATCTAGAGTTAGATAATCAACAATTCTTACTAAATGCTTCATAATCAGTAAGAGTCAAGTTTCAAGTAAAAAATATCTCAATTTCACTCAAAATTCACTTGGATAATATTTTCAGTGAAAAGGAGGCTTCCAGGTTTTCAAATAGTAAAAGGTACACCAAAGATTTCAGGAAGGCTAAATATTCCCAGGCAGCAATAAAAATAAGTTTAGATTTCCAAGAAAAAGAACTTTTCAGTTGGGCCAGAGCTGTGGAATAAAAAGGTGTTTAGTTAACATCTTTTCCAGACATTAGTGCAGAACCAGAAGGCATTTTTTTCCTCCCACATAGTAAAAACACCTGGAAATATTAGGAGACTCTGGGATAAGAAATAATCTTTCAGTTTTCTGAGTATTTTTGCAGTTCTAGTTGAAGGTGAAGGGAAATTGTAGGGGAAAAAAATCTAGATGTTGTTTTCATTGACTTCAGGGGAAAATAAATTTGTCATTTCAATATTATTGTATGTCAACTAATAGACTCTTAATTTTTAAAGTGATGCTCAGCTGTTAATCAGCGAATAACTGCTGGGAGGACGCAATCAGGAACATACCATTGGAGAGAACACTGAACTCATTGTTCACAGAAGACTTTCTGATGCTGGCTCTGCTGTCCCATAGCTGCCGGAACTTGGCTGGGTTCCTTAACCTTCTGAATTTCAGGCTCCAAAATAGCATGGTTGAAATGAACATTGATTCTCTCTGATACTAAATTTCTGTGTTTATATTTTCTCTAAGAAAATATCTGTCTAAAATCTTCCTGTAATAAAGGGGGAAAATGGGAATCTATTTATTTGCTTACATTTGCACCTATAGTAGAAAAGATATGGTGAAAACTTGAGATTACTTTTCTGATAATAGGCATTTACACATAGCTATTTTACATAGCATACATTTGAGAAGTTAAAAATGATTTCATCAGTGTGCATTTTTATTTTAACTCTGCACTGGGGCCTTTCCCACTGCAAAGGCTGGTGTATGAAGCAGCACTCAGTAATGTAGCCACTCAGCTTCCTCCTTGTTGTAGTACTACTCAGGGTTTTTGTGCAGTGTATACCAGACACAACTCAGTTTTAAAATCTATTCACACTACTGCATCCATTATTTTCACTATTATTTTAATTAGACTAAAATCCATTCTACTTAAATTAGAAGAGAGAGAGAGAGAGAGAGAGAGAGAGAGAGAGAGAGAGAGAGAGAGAGAGAGAGAGAGACTAAAGAGACCAGATGACCAAAGATGTTGGGCAAGTTGCGTGCTAGTGCCTGAGTCAGCAGTTTTGCCTTGAGCATTGGGTCCAAGACGCTGATAAGCATGATGAGAATAACATAGCAGTACAGGAGCCCATTTCTGAGCTAAGCATTTTCACGCAATAATATGTAGCTTATAGAACTTCAGCTATAGGTATAGAAGATATTATATGGACTTTGATGCAACTTGTTCGACTAAGCAACTTGTGACCATTTTCTTCATATGATGAAAATTGTAAGCAAAACTTTTTATTTTCATAAACAATGAAGAAATTTCATCTTATAAACATTTCAATTGGTACAAACTTGGTAACCAAACTAGATAAGTTAGTGTGAATGGGATAAGGATTCAATTGCTAAGTCATATGTTTGTTTCTTTTTTTTTTTATTGTTAAATTTATTGGGGTGACATTGGTTGGCAATATAGGTTCCAGGTGTACAACTCTACATTACATCATCTATGCATTGCATTATGTGCTCACCACCCAGAGTCAGCTCTCCTTCCATCACCATGTATCTGGTGCTCACTCCTAACTGCACCCCACTCTTCCTCCCCATTCCCCCCTTACCCTCAGGTAACCACCAACTATTGATTATGTTCATAAGTTTTTGTTTCTTTGTTACTTTCAGTTTTATATTCCATCTATAAGTGAGGTTATATGTTTCCTGATTCTTTCAGTCTGACTTATTTTGCTTAATAAGATGGCTTCAAGGGTCATATGCTTCTTGATATTTTGCTTAATATGACGGCTCCAGGGTCCATCCATGTTGTCACAAATGGCTGTATTTCATCTTTTCTTATCACTGAGTAGTATTCCACTGTGTAGATGTACCACGACTTCTATATCCAGTCATCTATCAAAGGATCCTTTGGTTGTTTCCATGCCTTAGCCACCGTGAACAGTGCTGCAAGTAACAAAGAAACAAAGACTCATGGACACAGTCAATAGTTTAGTGGTTACCTGAGGGTAAAGAAGGAGGTCGGTGGGGGAATAGAAAGGGGACATCAAATATGTGGTGATGGAAAGAGAACTAACTCTGGGTGGTGAACACAAATGCAATACATAGACAATGTAATGTAGAATTGTACACCTGGAACCTATGTAATTTTTACCAACCACTGTCACCCCAGTAAATTTAGCAATTAAAAAAAAAGAAGAAGAATTAAATTGCCTCAGGAAAAAGAAGAGTAAATGAGGCAAATAATCAGACAAGAATAATAGCTGAGTAAGAACTGAAATAATACAACTAAGTATTGATGGGACAGCTGCTCATATTATGTGAGTAACTCAGTTGATTACTATTTCTTTTATCTTCTGTTTTTCTTCTGCAACTGCAACACCAGAAATTATACCTGCCTTTCAAACTCTGGTTAAAGTGGACAGTTTGTTCCTTTATTTAATTCTGCCCCTAAATCAGTTGCTTTGGCTTTGTAGAGTCATATTAAGCTTCATATTCAATAATTCTTGACTATCTAAATGCCTTTAATAGTTCCTGGTGTACAGAAAGGGTATTGAACACACTGAGAAAATTGAGTTTATTGTTTCATAATTGTCATGTCATATTTTTAATTAACTCTCTTCCTAAGACTGTTTACAATTGATTAAATTTAACTGTGAATAGACAGATAGCATATACTTTTTTCAATTAATGATAAAACTATGAAGTGGAAGAAGTAATTAATTAAATGATTTAGCTTGTATATTTTTATTTTCATTCTTTTAGTTCTTTAAAAAATTATTGCAGATTTAAATGACTAAGTTTCTTAAAATTAATGAAGTAACAAAATAATTGAAAAATCAATCCATTCTCTTTCATTGAGAATGTATGATGTGTCAGTTACTTTCCATGCTACATTTCACCAAATACAAAATACCTCTGTTTGGAAGATTCATCATCACTTTATGTACCACTGAGAAAGAAAAAATGTGGCCAACTAAACTGGACATGTGTTCTTATCAGTTAGATTCTTTTTAATGCTTATTGAAAACGATCTTTTAGGTTTATTTAGAAGTACATTAATTTTGATCACACCTCTCTATTCTATGAATAAAAGGGAAAACACAAGTGAAATAAGTCGGTTGAAATATTCCTAAAACTCTTTGCCACATCTAATATTAACTATTCAACTTAGAAATATATGACAATGTTTTTCATACCTCATCATTCTCTGTGTCAGTAAGTGCTCATGATGCAGTTTTACTTAAAACAATCTATAAAGGAAGCCAAACCTCTTTGGTGCTGAGTTATTAGCATATTTGTTTGGTTAGCCAAATTTTGCTTCCAACTTTCAGAATTTTTCTAAACTTATCATGATCCACACTTGGTCACCACACCAATTTGATTCCATGGTTATTTTGCTAGTGTCTCTGGGATTTCCTTTCAAGAGGCTGTCACCCATTTTGTAAGCTTCAAGATTAGAACTTTGGACCTTTGTGCATCATCATGCCTGCCTGGCCAATCAATATTGCAAGATGCCATTAACTGCTATTGATCTAACTTCACATTTGTTAAAAATGTGAACAAAATATTTGCCTCTGAGTATCTGCAAGATGTGATATTATCTTACTTCTTACAACAACTTCATGAGGTGGAAATATGTTGCTCACAAAATTAAGGCAAATAAACCAAGATAGTAATGCTAATAAATCATAGATAAAATATTTGTGCATAATATCTGTTGCTTCTTCTGGAACAGAAGTGGCCTTAGGTCAAGTGACAAAGATGCAAAATTTGTTCTGCACCTCTACGTAGTCCACTTCAGTTACTTCTTTCTACTTTCCTGACACTTGTTCTCAGATAACTCAGTGTATTTTTGTTGTTGTTTTGTTTTGTTTTGTTTTTGTTTTTTATTCAGTTTGAAAAGTTGGAGCATTCTCATGCCCTTCCTTTGGCAACATTTACCTGCCTGCAGTTATTCAGCTATTCATTCAGAAAACATCTAATGTGTATCTATTAAGCACCATTAAGAATGACATCAGGTTTGAATTACAGTAAAAAAAAAAAAAATGTTACCTGAGGGTAAGGGGAGAGAGGTGGGTGGGAGAGATGG
>PVKE010019496.1:0-28413 GCA_004027555.1 Craseonycteris thonglongyai | reverse complement strand
ATATTGATTGATAACAATACTGTTAATACAAAAGAAAAGAAGCTACCGTATGACACTACCAAATATTCAAGCTAACTGACTGTGTTCTTCGATGAGTCGAGTCGTAACTGTTGCGTTCACGCGTTGCGTCCGGTGACAAGTGTAACACATAAGTCAAAATGTATTGTCTGGGTGGGCGGAGATCACAGTGTCAGGCTGTAAGAATTCTAGGAATTTATGACCTTGGCAAATTCCCAGAATGCATTAAACTATTGCTAGAAAGTTTTGTCTTCTACAATCGCTTCAAAGTCCATGGTACACGGAATTCCACCCCAGACATTGCGAGCGATCGACAATTGACCAAAATTGGCCTCGCGATCGACCGGTCGACTGTGATCGACTTGTTGGCCACTCCTGTGTTAGATGATAAAAGTATTACTAAATAGCAAAATAGTTACTTTCTGTTTCTATAATCTTTGTGTTATTTGTGAAATTTTAAATAATTTGTTTCTTTACTCATTCTAAATAAATTTTTATTTTCACATTTAATTTGGTATTTATAATTTTATATTCTTTTCTCTAAACAGGCCATCCAAATCTTATAAGCATTAGGCCTTTCAAAATCTGGATAGTCTAAGCTGTTTGACTTTGTTATGCCCAAGAACACTTTTCATAGAAGGTCAGAACCATTCTCTAATACTTGTGCTATTTTGTGATGATTATTTATTTTATATTCAAATGGAATGTTTGCTTTCATTTGTTTTCCATACGATTAACACTAATCAGGTCTCTAAACTTTGCTTTGGCTTGAATTCTTTAAGTCTATTCCCTCATTTCGAAAATTGACCTCCAATTATATACATCACGTTGCAAGCCCCAAATAAATGTAACTTTCCTTGTTTTTGTCACAATATTATCATTATTATTCTTGTAATTGGTAGCATTTTAAATAAAGGTTTTTCACTTACAGTTGAAATAAATCAGCCAAGTAATAATTCGTTCAAAAATGAAATAGGAAACAAAGGCAAAATCGGAGTAATTTCTGGAGTGGATCAGACTTCTAGATAAAAGATAATGATCATTTGACTTTAATCATGAATTATAGTTGGTCTCTCCAATAATTTTCCTAAAACATATCTCCTCTGAGACGTGTGCTATACACATACTGAATATAGGTATATTGATTGAGTGTATCTCATTAATACTGTTAAGTTACTTGACCTATTCATACAATTGTGGAAATTGGCTTGGTGAACCTTCTACCTGATTCTGCGGTGTGGTGGGTAAAGGTGGTGGTTGAAGAAAGGGATAAATACTCAGGGGTATTTCTCCAAATTTCAAAAGGAACATGGACTAAGAAAACTGATCTGTGTCTTCAGAGGAGAAAAAGAGTTGAAAACAGCTATAAAATGTACCTATAGAGGGAAATCACTGGAAATTTACATCTATAGCTGAAAATATAATCATAATTAGCATTTATGTGGCAATTTGTACTTTCTAAGTTGTTTTCACATACATGATGCATGTCATTTATCCAGAAACATGAAGTAGGGTTGATTATAGAACATCTGTGATATATTTAGTGATTGTTAAAGATCTAACAGATGGAAATTCATACCTTCTATAACTAAATGACCATACTCTTTTCACCATTGCAATGAGTGGGCATTCATGGTTTTGTAATAAGAAACGAGAAGGAAAACAAAAAAAAGAAAAGAATGAGGAGGGGGTCTAGTAGAAAGTAGGTCCTAGTGAGGGCCAAGTAGAAAACTGGTTTGGAACATCCTACCTGCTACAGAGTGGCTATGCCCACTCTCAATGAAGGCTTGGGTTGTGCCCAGTAGAACCACTATCTCTGGGTGCTATCCCAGGGTTAGGTGGGCTGCAGTGCTAAAGTGAAACAAGGTTGAGAGATAAGACTTTTGAGATAAATTTGTGCTTGACCTGGCATTATCTAGTGTGCCCAGAAGTATGCAGTAGACATTAATGTGGCTTGAAGAGACATTGTAGTTCAGACAGTAACTCAATATTTCCGTAGGCCAATCATTTTCTTCCTTTGAGTAGCATAACCTTTTTGTTTGTTTGTTTGTTTTTTCAGAAGCAGTTTTGAGGGATAAAGAACTATGAGGTCTGGGATTTTGAAAACACTGCTACAAAAGCATAGACTTTGCTTAGTAACTGCTGAGGGATTTTGAAACATTTTAAGTAAAGAAGCAACATGAATACATCTTTGAATCTTTTTCTTTTCTTTCTTTTTTTTTTTTTTTTTTTGCTTATGTAACAGTTGAGAAAACAAAAGTATGAGTCTCTGAGCCTTTTCTAAAGGAAGGGACCAGAATTTTATCGAAAGGGACAATGTCCCCTTGAAGTAGTGTTGGGAGTCATTTGGACTAATTTTTTTAATGTATGTACATACAATGAGCTTAAAAAATATGAGCCAAATAACAAGTCCAGATGATGTAATAATTACCAGTAAAAAGGTAAGGAGTGTAGTGTTTCTAATTTAAAAAGATTTAGCAATTTAAAAACAAAAAGCAGTAGGTGCCTTTTTGTTTGTTTTATCGGTTTACCTACCCCAGTGTCCAAGTGCAGTCAACCAAACCTTTTCTTCTGGATTCACTTGCATGTCAAGTTCTAGCCCAGGCGTGGCCAACTTACAGCCAAGGATGGATGGCTTTGAATGAGGCCCAAAACAAATTCTTAAAACATTATAAGATTTTTTAGCAACCTTCTTCTTCTTTTATTTTTTAGTTCATCAGCTATTGTTAGTGTTAGTGTGTTTTATGTGTGGCCCAAGACAATTCTTCCAGTGTGGCCCAGGAAGCCAAAAAGTTGGACACCATGGTTCTACCTAAAAGCTTAGGTTTGTAATGAAAACACAAAAAAGGCCTGATCGGTATGCTCTGTATGCTCACTAACAAATTACACAATCTTCATAGTAATGTGTGACAATTATACTATTTATAATGGAGAGAAGGATCCCCTTTTCCTGCTTGCCACTACTCAAGAGAATCTCTAACCTTCCAATAACTTCCCAATCTTTACTCAATGGATAATCATCAGATTAACTTTCACTTATGCAATGTGTAATCAAAATGCAAATCAATAAAATGAAATTGTGGCTGGCTACATTAACATTTAATAAACAGTTTAATAGCAATTGAATGAAAAGAGCCATTTTTGTGGGTTTATATTTAAAGCAATTGCAAGGGTTCTCTCCTAGAAAAGTTATAATGTATGCATTGAACTGAACTGTCTGATGAATGACTCCTGTAGTAATTACTTTTTTGTAAAAGAAACTGTATATAAAATAGTTCACAATGTTCAACTAACGGCCCAGGATTTGTGGCTTTTCATTGCAACCTGTGGCCTGAAAATAGATTAGGACCTTATCTGAGGCCGTTTTCTGAAGGATCACCTGATTCTTTTCCTTCTCTGGAACGTGGATTCCCTCAGGGTTCAGATCAAAACTTCAGGAATTTACTGAAATAACTACTATGGCTTCTCTGCTTCTGCTCTTGCCTCTCTTTTATTCTATTTGCTATACCAGAATCAGTGAAACCTTTGGAACTATATCAGATCATGTTACTTACTTCCTTGCTTAAATATTCTCCATTGGCTTTACATTGTATTCAGAAAAACGTCCAATGTACTTAAAATAGCCAATTCCAACATGCTGGAGTTTTAAAAATTACAAATGGTATTGTATTTGTCAAAAGATTTTTAAGCATTTCTGGACATTATTGTATAGTTTCTCTCCTTAGACTTATTAATATGGTATGTCATATTAATAAATTTTCTAATAGTGAACAAACATTGCATTCTTATAATAAATCTTACTTGATTTTGTGTTATGAGGTTCTGTTTAAAAATGTTTTATTTAATATTTTTACGTAAGTGATACGAGTATGTCATTTTCTTTCTAAAATTTTTATCAGGTTTAGGCATTAATGTTGAGAAGGAATTTGAAAGTGTCCTTCAATTTTAGGCTCTAGAAACATTGATGTATCATTGAGATTATCCAATGTTTAGAGATTTGGTAGAACTCCTGTCTGATACTATCGAGGCCTGTGTTTATTTGTTGTTCCTTATTATAACTTTCTCTGTTTCTTCAATGGAAATTGATTTAGTTACCATAAGCTTTCTATTAATATCTTTACTATGGTCTCAATGGTCTATAGGCTCTTGATTTTAAAAAATTTATTCTGTTTCAATGGTTATTTTCCCCTTGTCATTTCTTATTTTGTATAATTGTGCTTTAGTTTTCTCTTGATTAACTAGTAGTTTATTTTGTTAATCAAAAATAACACTTTCATTTACTAAATTATATCTATTGTTTTTTCTATGCTATACCTTAATAACTTTTGCTTTTAATTTAATCTTTCATGTTTATGCTCTTTTTTACTTTTAAGTACTTTTTTTAAAGATTTATTTTTACTGTTTTTGACTGAGACAGAGAGATACAGAGACAGAGACAGAGAGAAGAGGGAGGGCCCAGAGCAGTCTCCATGGTTGTACATCATTGGTTTTTCCACATAGTTTCATTCCAAAGGTGGGTGTGGGGCTGCACAGGGCAGGAACTGGGCTGGGGTCTCACCTGGTGAGAACTGAACTGGGGGCACTCCCCAGCTCAGCATATGGGTCCGCATGGGCTGGGTCCGGGATTCAATCCTCAGTCCCCAGGGCTGCAAAGTGAGCACTTAACCCACTGAGCCATCCTGGCTTCCCCTACTTTTAAGTATTTTTGAGTGTCTGGTATAATGCATAGCATAGAGTAAGTAGTTAATACGTATTTGCAGTAAAAAAGGAATTGTTTAAGAAATTGATTTTTTTGTGAGCAAGAACTGAATGCCAAATTTAAAAAATAAGTGACCACAGTAATACACCATGTTTTTTGTTTGTTTGTATTTTTATTGCACTGTTCTTTATTTTCCTAGCATTTTAGTTGAGAACTTTATTTATTGTTTTAATTCTTTATGGTTCCTGGTTTTGTCTATTTATGTATATTTTAATTTTTCTCTGATCATTCTTTATGTATATTCCACTGATTCAGATATATGTCATTTTCTTATTATTAATTTTTAGAAATTCTATAATTTTGAATTTTACTTCTACTTTTAGCCGTGAGCTATTTATTTATGCCTTTTTAATTATTAAGTTAAAGAGCATTTTTATATTGCTATTAATTTTTAATTTTATTACATTGTGATCAACATGTATTATTTCTACTTTATAGAACTTACTAATGCTTTTCTGTGCCTCACATATGACTAATTTTTTAAAAGATTTATTTTATTGTTTTTGACAGACAGAGAGATAGAGAGAAACAGAGAGACGGGGAGGGCCCGGAGCAGTCTTCATAGTTGTACACCATCAGTTTTTGACCTTGTTTTATTCCACACATGTGGGCGGGGACCACGCAGGTCAGGAGCTGGGCTGGGGTCTCCTCACATGGGAGGCATGCCCCCTCAAGCCAGGGGTTGAATCAGGGGCGAGAACCAAACTGGGAACCTCCCATGTGGGAAGCATACACCAGTTCAGGGTATGGTTCTGCACAAGCCAGGGCTGGGATTCCATCCTTGGTCCCCAGAACTTCAAAGCAAGCAGTTAACCTGCTGAGCCATCCTGGCTTCCTCTTTTTTCTTTTTTTTCTTTTTTTTGAGTGTTCTAAGTGCTCTTGAGATGAAGATTTGTTCTCTATTATCAAGATGCATGGTACAATATAGAAATATATAGCCATAAGATTGATTATCCTTATTGACTATATTTTATTTATGATCCTATGATCTTATTTATTTTCTTGCCATTTGTTCTGTCTTGTACAGAGAGTGGGGCCTAAAATTGTTTCATTATAAGTGTACTGAATCTTTGTAGTATCTTCTATAGTATTTGCTTTATAAAAATGATCGCTGTCATTTTTTGTACAGTTGTTCATAATTATAATATATTTATTCTGAATTATAGCTTTTAGCATTAATAAAACAACCTTAATTGGATTTGACACCTTTTAATGAAAATTATACTTGGATATTATCAGAGCAATGCCTATTTCATTTCCATTTGTCTAGTATGTATTTGTCCATCCTTCTGTTTCTTAACCTTTCTGAAATATTTTTTAGATGTTTCTCTTGTATAAGATTAGAATTGGGGGAAGCCAGGATGGCTCAGTGGGTTAGGCGCTCACTTTGCAGCCCCGGGGACTGAGGATCATATCCCAGCCCCGGCCGTGCTGACCCATATGCTGAACTGGGGAGTGCCCCCAGTTCAGCTCTCACCAGGGCGAGACCCCGGCCCAGTTCCTGCCTTGTGCAGTCTTGCGCCCACCTGTAGAATGAAACTATGTGGAAAAAACCAATGATGTGCAACTATGGAGACTGTTCTGGGCCCTCCCCCTTCTTTCTGTCTCTGACTCTGTATCTCTCTCTCTCTCTCTCTCTCTCTCTCTCTCTCTCTGTCAAAAACAATAAATAAATCTTTGGAAAAAAAAAGACTTTGTAAGGTTAAAAATAGAATTATTAGATTAAAAATAAAAAAGATTAGAATTGATGGGGAAGCAGGGATGGCTCAGTGGGTTAAGCGCTCATTTTGCAGCCCTAGGACCGAAGATCAAATCCCGGCCCAGGCCCATGCTGACCCATATGCTGAACTGGGGAGTGCCCCCAGTTCAGTTCTCACTAGGGTGAGACCCCGGTCCAGTTCCTGCCCTGTGGAGCCACCTGTGGAATGAAACTATGTGGAAAAACCAATGATGTGCAACTATGGAGACTGCTCTGGGACCTCCCCCTTCTCTCTATCTCTGTCTCTGTATCTCTCTCTGTCAAAAACAATAAAAATAAATCTTTTTAAAAAAGATTAGAATTGGGTCTTTCTTTTCTAGCCAAATTGAACATAATTATTTTTTTATAGATAGCCTAGGCCTCTTCCCTTTATTTATATGATTGATACAGTAAGTCACATTACTTTAAAATCTTCAGGCTAAAATACTTACTAGAAGTTTTTATCTGTTAAATCAGTTCAGAGACTGAATCAAACTTTCTTCTGGACTATTCAAACCCTTTATTATAATGGTACAACACCCTGTACCTTAGTCAGTAAGTTGTAAGTATGTGTGTGTGTGAGTTTGTATGATATTTTTATGTGCATATTTTGAGTTGCTCTCTATTTCCCTTCAATAATATGAGCTACTTGAAAATAAGCATCTTTATGTCCATGCTCTTCCCCACTGGTCCTTATTTTGCTGCCACACTCATATACACATCTCTAGAATGCCAGGTACGTGGTAGGTGCTCATAAAATATTTGCTGAATTAATTAGCACATGAATAACTTAGGTAGGAGTCTCTAGAAAGTTAATTATATTTATTAAATTATGTGAATTTATTGTTCCATTTGCCTGTAAAGTTATAGATATTATACATACAAGTCATTTATCTTTCTGGAATGAGAAGAAAATGGTATAATTGTTTTACTGTATCCTGTTTTCATGTAATGGATTCTGTCTATAACAATTTCCTAGGTCATACATCTATTGAGTGTCCAGCTACGAGCCCCTATTTTTAAACTGCAGTGCCTGTACTGTTAACCTTATCACAAAATCACATCTCATTTGAAAAAAATTTGTACTGTTATCCTGGATCCTGAATATATTGTACATTCTCATCACATTTGGCATATGATTCAGATCCCAGCCTGAGCCTTATTATTTTGACTAACATAATTGCTCTTTTCAATGAACCCTGGGAATTTGAAATTATGATGATTTATTGGCTCCTTATAAAAGCACCAGTACCTCTGACTTTATAGTGAGACCTCCCTGGCATGCTTCCCTTCCCTTCATGCTCTGATTTTGTTTCCAGAAAAGACTCTAGAGGTTTTAACATTTTTTTTTTTTTTTTTGGAACATTAATTTCACTAAGTCATTCGGGCAGCAAGGTACTTAAAGCTTCCTCAGCAATTTGAATGAAAGAAGACTTTGAAAGTGCCTCAGTTGAAAGCTTCTTATTCTAAGCTGAAGGTGTTCATTAGAAACAGACTCTGCTGCCCATGGTAGATTATGAGCATATGATTGAACCAGGAATGACAGATGTGATAATAAGTGAAGATTTTGTAAATGCATAAGTAAAAAGACAATCATTTTTGAAGTGTCATGAATGATATTAGAAATTTAATTAAAATAAAAACAAGCTATTGGAGGAATGTCTATAATATTCAAATAGGATATTCCTACTAACTAGGTAGAAGAATCAAGTTATGTTTTTTTTTTAATCAATGATTGAAGATTACTTTAGTAATCATTTTAAAAATTGTTTTACTATTAAATTTTGATTTCATTGTTTAAAATATTTACAAAATACTGATTAGTAGAAAAGGTGGGGAAAAAGAACCAATGTCCTAATTGATAAGATTTTGGTTATAACCTTCTAGAAATTTCTAATGACTACATATGTGGTGGTCTGCATAGTTTTACATGTGCCTACCCACATCCATATCCACACCAGCATAGACATCCTTCATTTTCTGACTGTTGAGAATACGTACACGCTTTTTATATTTGAGGAATTCTTTACCTTTCAAGTCTTGGTGAAAAGCTGAACTTGCCTCTGATTATTAGGCTGGAGACACTGTCACTTTCCCAGATTCCCTGGCAACAAGTTTATAGGGAGGTAGCCTAACCTCAGATAATCAGATGCACCCACTCAGCATCATTCATCTAGAGATTCTGAACAAGAGATCATTATTTCTGGCAGTAATAGTGCAAGGAGCAGTCACAGATACCACTGCTTATAATGGTGACAATGCAAGCTACAGTTTCCAATATTGATAAACTGCTTCAGCAAGGGCTGGTAGCCATGCTGGTGGGTGCAAAGTATTCTCTCATCGTGGTATTGATTTGCATTTCCTAATGACTAATGATGTTGGTTCTAATTTTTACTTGTATGACTAATGTCATGAACAATCATTTTTTTAGGTCAGTCTTTGAACACATTTTACTTAAAAGGAATTGCTAGGATTAAAATTGCCTGGAGAAAAAAATATAGACATTTCAAGGTTTTTGAAATGTGTTTCTAAATTATCCTATAGAATTAGGCATTGGCTTTGTTGCCTGAAAATCCTACAACCTAGCTAATCTGATAGATTAAAAATTGTTTCTGGTATTTGCAGTCACATGCTAATGAAGACAGTCCAACTCAATTAGATTTATTGACTTATATTGCTCTCCTGCTATGAATATGATGCATAAACTCATTCAGTTGCAATTCTTCTCCTGCAATACTAGGAAAAATCTGTTTCAAGTGCAAAGGATCTCTTCCTAATGGCAGCTGGCCTCTTTCTTTCCAATGCTGACCTGCTGTGGATCCATGTAGAGTAGAGTCTGGCCTCATCAGCATTAGAATTTCCCATGGCATACTCCTAGAGGCCAATACCTCTCAGCTACACCACAGCATACACGTGTTTACAACTTTGGCAGACAACCTCAGGCTTTTGCCTGCTGCTGAGATACAAACATTTCTACACCATCTCAGAGCCTCTGCTGTGATGAAAATCTTGTCAGGTAAATGGAGGCCAGATTAGGGTATGGTTACCTGGCTGTGTGTGTGCTGATAACAGTGGGAAATATTTGTAGGCCTCCTATCTTTTGGTCCAAGATGGAAAATTTTTTCTCTCATGTTACTCATTGTGAAGAAGAATTTTAAGGAACCAAGTGGAAGATCTATAGTTATATATATTTTGAAGTGACTTGTAGGTTTTTGTTTTTTTTTCCTATTTGTAACTGCACACATGATAACATCTTTTGATGAATTACAACTTGCGGTTTCTAGACTTGCACACTCTTACTTTATGGGTTTTGCATTTCATCCTCTGAAAGCATCAGTATTATTGATGAGAAAGTTTTGAGCAGAGTGACGTACTGTCTGTCTCCTTTTACTTATTTTTATTTCTTTTCCTTTCACTCTCATACTTTCAACAGCGCTGGTGTCCTCAGATGTTGCATTCCCTGTACACTTGGAATAACATAAAGGACATTCTTTTTGTAACTTTAAATGGTGGATCTATTTTATAATACTTCAGTGGAATATGCTGCACTGCAAAAAGTACTGCAAAAAGATAAAGACTCTCCGTCCTAGAGCACAAAGAAACATTTTGAACATCTAATGTCTGACTCCAACACTTTTGGATGTTTAGAGTGTTCAAATTCCTATTGTTCAAGATTTACTGTAAAATAAAAATGCCTATAAACTTTCTGGATGGGAATTTTCAACTGTCTGTTTAATCCCATTTTCATTCCCATCTTGGTTCATAAATTTCTGGATGAAGCAAGTTCATTTTAAAAATTGAAGTGAAGTAAATTTCAATCTGTGTTTCTTTCATAGAACTTTTTAAAAAATTAATTAAATTAGCTGAAGAAGAGTAAAGACCTCCAAACACTTAACTGAATGTCAGTAGTGCACCGTGATTGAGTGCACAGCCCCTCACTTCTGCCAAAAGCTACTTAGTGTCTGCTTTAAGTAAGTTACTTTATCTCCCTGAGTCTCAGTTTTCTGATATAAAAAGGAATATACCAGGGATGCCAGGATGGCTTAGTGGGTTAAGCGCTCGCCTTACAGTTCCAGGGTCTGAAGATTGAATACCGGCCCTGACCCATGGGAATCCATATGCTGAACTGGGTGGGTTGTGACCCCAGTTCAGTTCTCGCTGGGGCTAGCTTCCCATGTAGGAGGTTCCCAGCTCAGCCCCCAGCTCGCAGGGGCGTGCCTCCCATGCAGGAGGCCCCGGCCCAATTGCTGCCCTGCACAGACCCCCACCTACCTGTGTGGAATGAAACCATGTCAAAAACTGATGATGTACACAATGTAGACTGCTCCGGGCCCTCCCCCTTCTCTCTGTCTCTTTCTGTCAAAAACAATAAAATCAATCTTTAAAAATATAGCTGATGAGCTTTTCAAAAAGGAGGGGGGATATATTAATGCCAGCCTTTACACTGTTATGCATCCTATGATCCCTGGCATATAGATGGGTCTCCATAAAGGACAGCTAACATCCTGGCACACAGGAGACACTCCATAAAGACTTTTTTAAAGATACAGTAGAATTTCTTTCCTAAGAAACCAAAATTGAGAGTGAAATATTTGCCTTTTCACATTTTATATAATATGTGAAAAAAATATCTACAAGAGGCCTTTCTTGCTTGGTGCGTTCCATTACTGCAGTCTCATGCACGGAGCATATACCAACTTCCAGAAGGATTTTCAGTGACACCAGTGGTAATCTTCAGTTCCTTCCAACTGCCCATGGAAGAAAGAACTCTGCAATAACCTTCTCTGAGATCAGTTACTGGCCTGACTTCTGCTGCCTTGTATTATATTTACTTTTCATTTTACGTCTCTTTGAGGCAAGTATTATATGAAAAATTATTGAAATTTATATTTATATAGCTTTGTAAAATTTTTAAAGGATTTCATTCAGCTTTATCACATGTAATCCCCATGATGGCCTTGTAGAGTCTCCCATTCCTAGATGAAGTTGTGATACATGGTTAAATGTACATAGAATGTGGCAGAACCTGTGTCTCCCAACTCTAGTCCACTGCCTGTCTCCTCCATTTTAGCTCCCAACTTCTCACACTTACCCATAGTGCAGCAGTTTCACCCATGGATTGATGTCCTAGAGGGCTTCTGCTGCCTTATGCTCAAAAGTCAAATTATAATCATTCCTGTTCAGACAAAAACTTTGATGAAAGGGCAACTCTTCCTGAGAGAAGTAATCTTAAATTTTGAACTTTCCTTGTGATGTTAAGATAAAGAATCTGAGGGCAGATTTACAGGTGAAACATATATAGGAGCATGGGAAGCCAGAGCTTGAAAGGCAACCGTATCTCCATCACAAATTAAACTAGACTTCTGTTTTCCTTTCCCTGTGCACATTTTCTTGTAAGTCTACTTAATGAAAAAGGCCAAAAAACAAGAAAAAAATCCGTTTTTAATATGTCCCAATTTTATCCAAACTCTTAGTCTACTTTTTTTCTTCTCATTTTATTTTCACATCACATTTGTGAGGTAGTATTATCGTTTCCCACATTTGCATAAGGAAACTGAAGGACAAAGGCACTAAATAATTTACCCACAGTCATCTTATTATTAAGTGTTTGAGTCAGGACACGAATCTATATTGGTCTAAATGTGAAGCTCATGGTTAGTGTAAAACTGTTAGATTGAGATTGTGTTCTTGCTGGGTTTTCTCAGAATCAGAAAAAAATATATTGGTCTCTATAAATTTTAGCCGTGTTGTTTAACACATGTTAAGTCAAGCTTTAGAATGTCCCTTCCTCACTTCAGAATGAATAACTAATGTCCTTTCTCCACAGTGAATAAATATTTGCAGAGGTAGAAGCCAAATGCTTATAGTCTTACTCTCCTGCTATCGTTCGTTACAGATAATAATTTAACTCTTATTTTCCCATCAACCTTCAAAGCACAGGGCTTGGTATTAAAATAGTAAAAAGATTCAAATGCCCAGAGGAAATTTGAAGTAATAAAGTCCTGAGTTGCTGGTACATTATATTATGCAATCACATAAAAACTAAGATTTCCTAGCAAAACCAAACAAAACAAAATCCAAGCATGAACCTTCCTCAAGAGTGAGGTATTTTATAACCTTCAAAGTCTCCTTAATGATGAAAGGATGAACTCCTAGGTTTCGGATCTCTACCATCTCACCAAAATTCCCCTCCTTAGTGAATTTTCTTTTCATTCTACTCCAGCATTGTTCTTAATATTTGTCAATTCTTTGTCATTTTTATGTTGTTTCTTTCTCTCTTGCCTAGAATTCCTTTCATATTGCTGAACTATTTCCCATAAAAACAAATCTTACTCATCTTTATGAGAACTAAGACCACCTACATCATATAGCTTAAAAATTAGGATTGAGAATGGAGAGTAATGTGTCAATAAAATTTAACTTGGGGAAGCTGGGATGGCTCAGTAGGTTTAGCGCTCACTTTGCAGCCCGGAAAATGGAGGATCGAATCCTGGCCTCGGCCCCTGCCAGTGTGGACCCATATGCTGAACTGGGGAGTGCCCCCAGTTTGGTTCTCACCAGGGTGAGACCCCAACCCAGTTCCTGCCCTGTGCAGCGTCACTCCTACCTGTGGAATGAAACTATGTTGAAAAACCAATGATGTTCAACTATGGAGACTGTTCTGGGCCCTCCCACTTCTCTCTGTCTGTATCTCTCTCTCTCTGTCAAAAACAATAAAAATAGGAGAAGCTGGGATGGCTCTGTGGGTTGAACGCTCGCTTTGCAGCCCCGGAAACCTAGGATAGAATCCTAGGCCCTGCCCATGTGGACCCATATGCTGATCTGGGGTGTGCCCCCAGTTCAGTTCTTGCCAGGGTCTATGTAGGAAGCTCCCAGCCTGGTTCCTGCCCTGCAGAGCCCTGTGCCCACCTGTGGAGTGAAACTCTATGGGAAACAAATTCTTTCAACCATGGAGACTGCTCTGGGCCCGCCCTCTTCTCTCTGTCTCTTTCTGTCTGTCTCTCTGTCTGTCTCTCTCTCTGTCAAAAAACAATAAAAATAAATCTTTAAAAACAAAACCAATAAAAATAAATCTGAAAAATAAAAAAAAGATTTAACTATTTATTCCAGGAAGATTTTAAACCAATAAGTAGGCTACCAGATGTGCCATTTAAATGGGACAGAAAACTACAGTACAGAAAACAATGGTATTATCTCGTTTCAAATGGCACATATGATCAGCCTACTGACACCTTGAATTCAGCCCAGTGAGACTAGGCTGACCATATGTACCGTTTGAAATGAAACAGTACTGTCCTTTTTTGTCCCATTTCAAATGGTACGCTCCGGTCAGCCTGCAAATAAATAATGTTACTGTCTGCTTCAGGATATTCCTAAATATCATTTTATCTGAGCAAACAGTTTGCTTATCTCGATAAATAGTTCTCATAGGAAAATAGATTGCTCAACTGGACAAATAGCATGATTGTCAAATAGTTTGCTTATCAAGACTTGTTTCACGATGCTGACCTTGCTGTGTCTGTCAATCTTAAGCATTTATGTCATGTTTTTATCCCAATCTGTTAGTTACCAAACAATCAGCATATGTTTGTTAAATTTGTGAACGATTTTGCTGACTCCTTATTCCTCTAAAGCAGCACGTTCTCAGGTTTTGGTTATTATGGTGTGGCTGACTCAGTTTAGCAAAGCTGAGGGACAATCCGTGTGTATCTGAGGATTCTTTCTCAAAAACCTTCCCCAATATGCTGGGCTATATGGACTTTGGTTAACCTTAATTCATGTTTTTGCCAGAGATTCACAGAATAGAGGAAAATGCCATGATCTTGTTCTGTCAGCCATTCTCTTCCACAAATTTAAGATTCTTCTGATTCAGTAGGGAAGGAATAGAGTTTCAGGTCAAGGAAAGGTCTCTTTAGTTTTATCTCTTGCAAGGCTGAATCAGAAAAAGCATCTATTCAACTTTGCTTCTTTAGGTCTCCTCTTTGTAATATCAATTCCCTCTCTTATAATTATTCTTCCAAAGTTTTCAAGTTAGAAGTTACTTAAAACTCTGAAAGAAAGCAACAAAGTTCAAGATTTCCTTAACACTTTTGAAGCATGGTTTTATATATATAAAAAAAAATGAGTGAAATAGATTAAGGATAAGAGGAAGGATTAAAGTTAATTTTTTTAATCAAGGGTTTAATATATGGAAAATAGGTTTTATTACTAAAAAAAAAACAAAAACCCATCAGATAATATGCAGGGTCATGTTTAAACCAATTATCTTCAAATGTTCATTTTGTAGGTGTTTGTTACAGTTAAAAACAAACACAACCATAATTGGTAATAGGAGCTTAAAAATTATGTAGTTAAGTAACTAGAATTGTCACCTGTTGGACAGAATTAAAAAAAAAAATTTCTGTTAATTGATATTATGCTCATCTAGAGAGTGAAGTTTTTATTGTAGAAGAATAAAAACAAAAAATATTGTCTCTAAACTTGAAATGCATTCATGCTTAAAAAACAAAGTGAAAATCCAAATCTATACACCTTAAATGACTCTGAAGTAAAATCTTTCTTCCATTCTTTCTTTTTCTTTCTTTCTTTCTTTCTTTCTTTCTTTCTTTCTTTCTTTTATTTTATTTTATTTTATTTCTTTATTTCTTTCTTATTTCAGCAAATGTGGCTTAAAATATAACAATTCATCAAGAAATGGGCCAAATTTTCATCCTAAAACCAATTTTATTTTGCTGTTGAAAACCTCAGATAGTGAGATTTTTACATTTTGTGTAGCTTTGGGGATATAAGTTGACGCATGGAAAAAGGTCAAGGCACGTTTACTGATGTCACAGCACAAATAAAATTTGTGCTTGAATTACCTATTTCTCCTTGATTAGCACTCATGTAATATCTTGTAAGAGTAAAAGGTATTTAGTCCTAATCACAAGCAGCCAAAGATTGATTATGGAATCAGAGCTTGACATTGAGCGAACAACTATGGATGGTGGAGAAGGGTGCTGATACTGAGTCATGGACATGATGTTTCTGAGCATGAATGTTTGTTTATTTTTTAACTCTGGGACAGTGTATTGAAAAATGCATATTTGAGAGCAATAAGGGAGAAACTGAGACTTTGTACATATTTCTCTGATGGTTCCTTATCTTCCAATGGTGTTGCCCACAAGTCTTATGATAATCAGATATGATTTGATTTCTGCTTCAATATAAAATCAGATACATTTTAGGGAAAGTTCTGCCTGAAGACTTGCCTTATTTTTAAACTAAACAGCTTGACAGGAAATACTATTCCCTTTAAAAAGAAAAAATAGGGAAAGCTGAGATGGCTCAGTGGGTTAAGCACTCACTTTGAAGCCCCAAGGACCGAGGATCGAATCCCGGCTCCAGCCCAGGCGGACCCACGTGCTGAACTGGGGAGTTCCCACAGTTCAGTTCTCTCTCTGTCTCTGTCTCTATATCTCTCTTTCTGTCAAATAAATAAATAAATAAATAAATAAATAAATAAATAAATAAAAATAAATTTAAAAATTGAAAAAGGAAAAATATATGACTATTGAAACTCGGTATTTACATATTTTGAGACTAAATATATTCTGCTCTAAAAAATACAATTAGGCCAAGATGCTGTAAAAACACACAAATCACGGAATCCATGTGGATTTGAATTTGCAGACCCTTCAGACTGTAGAAGGATCAAGCTCATTAAATTTGGAGAAGCCAGTGTAAACATCTCATATACTTTACCATCTAATGTAAGTATGTTTTTTTCAGTTAACTTAATCCTTTTAATTCCTTGCTCTTAAATCTTGCCTCCTTGCCCTGTTTAAGAATTCTACCTCATCTTAATATCCCTTGACTGTTTTCACTTATCCAGATGCTACTCACTCTTCAAGGTATAGCTTAAGAGCTATCTTCCCCATAAAACCTTTTATGACCTAATCCTAGTATTCATTTATCCCTATGACTCTCTACAGCCCTCATTCTCTAAGCCATTCATCACTTATATATTTTTACTGTATGCAATCAACTTTTTTCATGTAACTTTGACCCAAAACTCAGCTCAGAGATTCTAATTGGCATTAAAATCCAGTAAAAGATAAAAATGTTCTTTGAAAGGAATTGAAAGTTTTAGATCATTGTAACTATTGTGTCAAGCCTCAGATGCTACCTCAGTTTCCCAGGGTTGATCAGATTCCAAAAGAACAATGACTGATGAAGCTACAATATGTCAGGAGTCTTGCTGTTAAGGAAAAATGGGGTGAAGCTTGAGGGGAGATGGAAGTAAGGGGGAAAGTGTATGTTGGGATCTTCTGAAACAAGTTAGGATATTGTTGGGAATAAGGCAATTGAGAAAAAAAATGGTGTAGAAGCTGAGGCAATATCCTTGAAAAGGCTAAAGGGAAGACATATTGATAACAAGAGAGGAATTGGCTTTAGTGTGGGAAGTACCTCCCTCAGAGGGAAGGTAGGCTCCAGAACTTGGGTAGAATATACAGGGACAGTTACAGATGAAGTTGGCTAGTACATAAATGTATGGAAATTGTATTCTGATTGCTTCTACTTTTCCAAAACTATGTTGTAGCTATGCTAATTATGAGCAAAGAGAAGAAAGTCGGTGTTGAGGTCTGAGGAGAAAACATAGTGAAAAATTATTTATCTAGCTGAGTGAAGAAATAAATGGATTAGAGAAATAGTTGCAAATTTGTGATTGGCAGGCTCCTGGCTCCTTCAAATGGATGTGTAAGGTCAAAAGTATTTTCATCATAATATTAATGTTATTTGTTATTTCACTCTTATTTCTTTTGAGTATACACTGGAATTTTTCAAAGACCACATGACATATGGTATTGCAACAGATTTAGTGCAAAAGCAGACATGAGAATCCAGCTATTTTCTATTAAGCCAGACATTGCAAAGATTTGCAAAATTTAAAATGATACTCTTCTCATCAACATTTTGGTTTTGCAAAGTAATTATTTATAAAATACTGATGTTAATAAATAATGGATTTATTTTGTTTTAAAAGGTATTAATAAATGTTTTAAACTTTTTCTGCTTTAGTTTCTGATATGACAAATATTCACAGATACATTCTATATGAACAGAAGTTTTTAATGCTATACTTTTAGGAATAGAATAGGCACTCTTTAGATAGCAAAGTTTTCCTATGTAGCACTAAGGATAATCTTTTTGTTGTTGTTAAATTTATTGGGGTGACATTAATTGATATCAATTTCATTGTTTCCAGGTGTATAATTCTACATTATATTGTCTATACTTCACATTATGTGCTCACCACCCAGAATCAGTTCAGCTCACTTTCCATCATAGTGTGTTTGATTCCCCCTCCCTGCTCCCCCCCACCCAACTCTCCCCCTACCTCCCCCAGATAATCTTAATAGGAGTAATTATGCATTTTAAATAAAGCCAGAAAAAAAATCCTAAAGTTTGTATGGAGCCACAAAAGACCTGAATATCTAAGGAATCTTGAGATAGAAGAGCAGAGATAAAAGCATCAAACATTCTGAGTTCGAACTTTATTATTAAGCTATTGCAATTAATTCTGTATTGTATTGGCATAAAAACCAACACAGATTAATGAAACAGAATAGAGAGCCCAGATAAACCCATGCATACATGGGCAATTAATTTTTGACAAAGGAGCCAAGAATATACAATGGGGAAAGGCTAGCCTTTTCAATAAATGGAATTGGGAAAACTGGACAGACACATGCAAAGATTGAAACTGGACTCCTATCTTATACCATATACAAAAGTTAACTAAAAGGGGATGAAAACTTGAGTATAAGACCTGAAACCATAAAACACCTGGAAGAAAACATAGGCAGTAAACTACTTGACTTGGTCTCGTCAGTGATATTTTTGCATTTGACTACAAAAGCAAAATAAACAAGTGTGGCTGTAAAACTAAAAAGCTTCTACACAGGAGGAAAAAACCATCAGCACAAGGAAAAGGCAACCCACAGGGGATGCCGGGATAGCTCTGCTGCTGGACACTGGCCTTGCAATTATGGGATCTGGGGTTCAATTCCTGGCCTCGGACCCTGAAAACCCATACACTTAACTGCGGCACAACTGTATCCACCAGGATGGTGGCAAAGGTTCTTCCCTCCCATGTGGGAGGCCCCCGGTTTGGTTCCCGCCCCGCACAGCCCCACGTCCACCTGTGTGGAATGAAACTACATCACAACTAATGATGTACAACTGTGGAGACTGCTCTGGGCCCTCCCCACTTCTCTCTGTCTCTCTGTCTCTGTCTCTCTCTCTCTCTCTCTCTCCCTCCCTCTCTCTTTCTCTCTCTCTCATCTTCTCTAAAACAATAACATAAAAAAAATTTTTAAGTCTTAAAAAAATGCAACCTTTAGAATGAGAAAAAATATTTGCGGGTCATATACTTAATAAGGGGTTAATATTCAAAATACATAAAGAACTCATATAAATACACTCAACAGCAAAAGAACACAAATAATCCAATTTTAAAAATGGGCAGAGTAACTGAATAGACATTTTTACAACGATGGCCAATAGGTACATGGAAAAATGCTTGATATCACCGATCATCAGTGAAATGCAAATCAAAACCACAATGAGATATCACCTCACAACTGTTAGCATTCCAATCATCAAAATACAAGTGATAGCAAGTGTTGGTGAGGGTGTAGAGAAAAGGAAACTGTTGTGTACTGTTGGTGGGAATGTAAATTGGTACAGCCACTATGGGAAATAGTGTGGAGGTTCCTCAAAAAATTAAGAATAGAGCTACCACATGATCCTGCAATTCCACTTCTGAATATTTATCTGAACAAAATTAAATCAGGATCTCAAAGTGATATCTGTACCTGCATATTCATGGCAGCATTATTTACAATAGCCGTGACCTGAAAAAAGCCTACATTTCCATAGATGTTAGAATGGATACAGAAATATACAATGGAAAACTATTCAGCCATGAAAAGAAGGAAGGCCTGCCATTTGCAGTAACATGGATGAATTTTGAGAGCCTATAGTGCTAATTGAAATAAGTTAGGAAAAACAAATACTCTGTGACATCACTTACATGTGGAATCTAGAAATACTGAAGATATAGATACAGAGAACCAACTGGTGGTTGTCAGAGGCAGGGGAGGAGTTGGTGGAAGTGACTGGAAATGGGAGAAGGTGGTCCAAAGGTACAAACATCCAGCTATCTAGGATAAATTCAGCATGAGGACCATAGTTGACAAGACTGTATTGTATATTTGAAGATTGCTAAGAGAGTAGATCTTAACATCAGAATAAAAAATCATGATTATGTGAGGCAATGACTATTAATTAAACTTATAGCAGTAAACATTTCACAATATATACCTATATATAAATTGAAACAACAAACAGAAAGAACTTATGCTAATATCAAATCATTATGTTGTACGTGTTAAACTAATACAAAATTATATATCAATTATATTCTCAAAAAAACTGGGAAAGATAAAATAAAGCCAGTCAGTAATTTCATGTTTTTCTTTAATCAAATTCAGATGCCTGAGCACTGGAACAACGTAGATAGAGCACTGAACTTATTCAGGGTTAACTTTTGCCAAGCGACCACCTCAGAGGAAGGAGTGAGGCAGTTAGGTTGGGCAGTGGAATTGAAGCATTGGATAAGGAGAGAAGTGAGAACTTAAGAGGTCCTTAGAGAGAAAAAAGGTGTATGTGCGTGTGTGTGTTTGGGGTGGGGGGTGTTCAGTGGATCACAATTATATGGGATTGAAAAATGGTTGTGAGTTTGGAATAGGGACAGTAGGCAAGAAAGACAGGAGGTGATAGTTGAGGAGTGCGATACTCGAAATTGCCCTAATGAAATCAAGTAGTTACTGTGATTCAAGTTCAGGGAATGGATGGCTGAGTAGAATGAAGGAAAAGATCACTGGATGAGAGCAGGTTATTAAAAGTGTCAAAAAAATAAGGTATGGATTTACAAGCCAAAATCTTTAAGAAAGGAGAGAGAGAAAAGGAGGATGTGAGTTGTGAAGCTCTTAAAGGAATATCATACCTAGTCACTAGAGGGTCAGGGCTATTCTGTTAGGGATTTCTGAGCCCCACAGACAAGGAGAACCAAGAAGTCCCACCTGTGACATGGCAGATGAGTTATTAGCCTTCCCTAACCTCTGTCGTGTAACCTTGGGAAAGTCTCTCAACTTCTCCAATCCTCTTTTCTGACTGTGAATTGGGTAGATTCGTAGCTAGCTCTAGGGTGCTTGTAAAAATAAATTGAGAGAACACACAGAAAGAACTTACACTAATGTTTAACACCTAGTAAGCACTCAAAATACATTAGCCACTATCCTTGGGATTATCTCCCCAGCAAAATTGCACTCTCTGAGGAAAACCATTCTATTTCAATAATATCTCCCTGTACAACTAGCACAGTTCTAGCTATTACAGATGTTTGTTGAGTTTGCATGTCTTACTCATTTTCTACTTAATTAGCATTTTTTAAGGAAATAATAGTAAATAGGACATTTTAGGACAAGTTTGTCCAACCTGCAGCCTTCAGGCCTCATGTGGCCCAAGACAACTTTGAATGTGGCCCAACACAAATTTGTAAACTGTCTTAAAACATTTTGTGGTTTGGTTTTTTGTGTTGTTTTTTTTGCAATTGTTTTTTCTAACTCATTAGCTATATCATTAGTGTTAGTATATTTTAGGTGTGTCCCAAGACAATTCTTCTAATGTGGCCTAGGAAAGCCAAAAGATTGTACACCCCTGTTTTAAGACAGACCTTAGCTGCTAAGACGGTCATCAGTACCCAGCAGCTGGCCAGCTGGTTCATTACCTGAAAACACTAATCTCTGTCTGTGCTTTGCAGTTTCTGTAAAACAAGGATAATGATACAGTACATGTTTGCAAATTGCTTTTCAAACTGTAGATGAATGCAGCACTAGAATTAAATTGTTGCAGAATTTAAATTGTATTCTGTTCAATGCAAGATGTCTCATAAACTGTTGTTTTTCTATTTAAGCCCAAAGCATACCTACAGTTTTAACCCAGGAATTGATATTTTAGTCATGGAATCTTACATTTGGGTTTGGAATTATGTGCTTTGTCATAATATATTTAATTTCTCAAATATTCACTGTAATATGTCATTTCAGGGTGTAAATGTGATTTGAGAATGAAAAAAAAATTTGCTTTCAACTAAATCAAGTGATTTGCCGTATTTTACCAGTTTTCTTGCAAATTTCTAGTTTTCTTTTTGAAATATGAAGATAATATTGGCCAGTATCTCTGTCTTTCATTGCTGAGATCAGAACTCTAAGTGATAAAAGACAGGACAGTACAGAGAAGAAAAGAAGTTAATAGTAATAATTGGCATAGCAACACATGCCTGCTGTGTGCTATATACATAATGTATTTTTTAACACATTTAACTCTCACAGAGGCCCTAATAGTGAGATGCCATTATTGCTTTCTTTATACAAACCAGAGAAGTGAAGTAGAGATTTTATCAGCTGTGCAGAGTCACACACTAGTAAGTGGGCAGCCAAGATTTAAACCCAAGGAGTTTCTTCAGTGTGGCCACTTTTCAGCCAAGACCTGAGGCTTAACACTGTTCACTACTGCCTCTTTGATATAGGAATGATCTTCACCTTGTTTCTAGAGGGTGGTGGATGCACTCTCAGTATTTAACAACTCTTGTATCTTGATTTTTAAAATGTCTTGGACATGTAATACAGTTTTTTTCATGACTGCTTTATTTTACTTTCAAGGAGACTTCTACATGTGCTGGATAGGTATAAAGCTGTCTCTTATTTAGCCAAATAAGAAAGGTATTAATCAGAAATTACATTTCTGATAGTGACTTTCACCCTTTGAAGAGGTGGTATTCCTTTCTAGTGGAGTTGTTGGATTATTTTGAGCTCTGTCTCTGATAGGTTGTTTGCCTCCATCACATTTAGTTCTTTCTCTGGTGGTTACCTGCTGTTTTTTCACTTGGGATATAGTTCTTTGTTTTTGTTTGTCCCACAGAATCTTAAACTGTTCTTTTGTTTGTTTTTGGATTCTTTTTTTTGTTCGTTTGTTTTTTTCTGTTCTAATTGGGTGTTTTCTGTTACCTTATCTTCCAACTCACTGATTTGAGTCTGTTTCTCCTGGTCTAGTGACTTTTTCTATTGTATTCTTCATTTCAATTATTGCATACTTTATTTCTGCCTGGTTTTACATGGTTTCTATGTTCTTCCTTATGCTTGCTATCTTCTTGTTGCAGTTTTCACTAAGTTCCTTGACCATCCTTACAACTGTTGTTTTGAGCTCTGTCTCTGCTAGGTTGTTTGCCTCCATTTTGTTTCGTTCTTTTTCTGGAGTTTTCAGCTCTTCTTTCATTTAGGATGTATTTCTTTTTTTTCCCGTTTAGGATGCTTCTCCAAAGTGCATCTTCTTTGGTGCAACACAAGAAAAATGTCCCACTAGCTGGCTGCACTGGTGGAAAGCCTCACTCAGGAAAAGTGTTGACTGTCCTCCAGCCCTCGCCCCAAAGCCACACACCTCAGCTTGCCCCTCCCCTCTCCCCATGCGCCTCTAACCATCTCTCTTCTAGAACATTGAGTAAGTGTCCACAAGTGTCTGAGTCTGTGCCTGAGCACTTTAAAAGAACGTCTGGGTTTCCCACAACCTTCTGACCGGCCCAGAAGGTTGGATTCCCCACTGTTTTTCACAGCCAAATGTGGGGCTTCTCTTCCCAGCACCATTACTGAATCTACCAATCCCCATGAGTACCAGTTAACTGAGAGTCTACTATATTTTCTTTTTACTGATACTCAGTGTACAGTAAATATATATGCCTCTCTCTCTCTCTCTCTCTCTCTCTCTCTCTCTCTCTTTCTTTCTCTCTCTCTGAATCTCTGATGTCTGTAGACTTTCTGAGAGTAAGTAAATGAGAATTTCAGTTTCCAGATCATTTCCTTTAATGGTTTTAAGGAATATACATCTGAAAATTAGAATTTAGTATGGAAAAGAAGTGAACTATATAATAGTCTAACTGCCATATGGAGACCATCATTTGGCATAACTATTCAATACATCATCTATGAGCTACCATAACTTTTATATTCATAACTTTATTGAATTAAATGATTGGCCTGTATCTAAATATGTACCTTTTTTAGAAAAAGAATTATGATCTTATTGAAACAGTCTACGTGTTTGAAACATATTTTATTATGGTGTTATAAACCCACAAGCCATCATCAAACTTATTTTAAAATGTCTTTAAGGCTTCAAAAGATATTGTCAAAGTTTATGTTCTTGAACATCATTCTTTGAAATTATTATTTTATAAGTTTCTTTCATGATCAGTCCAGTTTAGTTAGCATAATAGGAGAACCACAGGTAAATGCATGAGGCTTACAACTCTTTGACAAATTTATTTCCAAGGTGATTTCTGAAATGACCCAACTTCCAAACCCACAATTTATTCCCAGTAAAGTGTCAGTGAAACTAAAATAGATATAAGGCTTATTTCTGAGTACTATGGCTGGCAGAACAATGTAAGTAGACAGTTATTGATTACCTGTCTAAACTGATTGACACTAATTTTAATAAACTGGGAACTTTCTCCCCTATTTCAGCCTGTTGTTCAAGAGTTTAAGACTTTACTTCTCCATTAGGACCAATAGAAAGACTTCATGACTTTTAAAAACTCTTTCCATGGTCAGAGAAACAAGTTATTATGAAAGTCCAGAGGATGAATTGTGATTTTATAAAGAAGCTTTTGGTCTTTTAAAGTTTGATTTGCTGTTTGACTGCTTTCCAGGTAATTAAAATGTTCTACTTCCAAGCCCCTAATGTATACTTAAGGGCCTCTGAGTATTTCACCTTAAGTAAAGTGGATCATTGTTAGTAATGAGATTGTATTTACTGGTGCTGTGTGACAATAACAGGCAAGTTAGCAAATTAACTCAAAACCTATATAAAAGCAGTACTGGAAAATGTGACTTGTACTTGTGACACCAGCATGGTAATGTATATACTTACAATCCATGCCTCTTCCTTCTAAACAAGAATTTTTTGAAATGTCTTTAACAGTTAAAATGAAGATGGTAAATGGGAAGTCCAAACAACAGATTATAGTTAAATCAGCCATTTTAATAACTTTCCCAACACTCACGTGGCTCCTTATTTTAATCACAGGATCATGGACCAAAAGTTGGATTGAAGGCTCCTATCAAACATATAGTGTCAAAAATTAACAAATATTAGCTTGACTTTGAGGGGATGAATCTCTATAATAAAAGAATAAATAATTAGAAACATGCTAAGTTGGTTTCATCTTTTTTCCTTTTGGGGATATAGCATTTAAATTGAGATAATTATATTTCAATTTGTTTTTCTACAAACACTACTTTGATTGTATTTTTTGCTTACTTCTGAAAGGAGACCATAATAGATATTGTATTTCCCCATATATGATTACTAATGAGGATGTCTATTTTCATTTTATTCTTGCAAAGAAACCTGCCTTACCAAGTGCTCACACCTACAGCTATGTTTTCTAACTCTCCATTTTCTTCTCTAACTATTCCTTGATTGTAGGTAAATTCCCCAAGCAGCAGTGGAAAGGAAATCATTGTTTTTTTTATCCCCTCCCTGCGGAATTAATTCCACTTGTTTACTGATGTGTATGGCTGACTGAGTAAAGTGTTCCTAATTAGAATATATAAAATAATCATTGGTCTACCTGGAGTCATAATTAATGCATTAGAAAAAATTTACTGAGTATCTGGAAGATAGGTATTAGCATAAATGACCTTATTTTACCTGCTTTCAAACACAGAGGATACTATTTAGATGCTCTGTTTACTAAAACAGAGCAATAATAACATGGCAACTTACTATAATCATTAGAGGACATCAATGGTTTAGATTATTGCATCTAAACCCCCCACATAACTGTACCACAGTAAAAACTAATAGTGCCAATAAGAGAAGACACCTTAGCGTCTTTAGTAAATATGGAGGCTTAAAGAAAGGAAAAACTCACTTGTTTTCTGTTGTGCTCCTGCAATCATTGATATGCTCTTTACTTAATATTTTCTTGGGCTTGGGGTGGTTGTGAAGACTCCTGCTAAGGGAATTTCATCTTTGCTTGGGAAGGTGATGAAATATTTTGATTGCATTAAGCATGTGTCTGGGTAGGAGATAGTAAAGGTTTGAAGCAAAAGACACATCAAGGTCAAGGGTCTCAAGGAATAAAGGGGCCATCTGGCTGGCTACCGTGGGGCTCACCAGATGTCTTGGCTTGGAGAATTCACCACGGTCCATAGACGGGCCAGCTTTGCCAGCTCAGAGATGAAATCATTTTAGCATATTAAGCACATATCCATCTTTTTGGAACAAATTCCCACAAATCAAACTCAGGTTGAGTGATGTAAAAAGCAAATGCTATCTTATTGATTTACAATGCAAAATATAACTGTCATAAAGGTGAGCATATTTACATTAATATGACCGCTTCATTCTCCTGCTAAGCATATTTTCAAGAGAAGCCAAATTACAACTTGAGTTTGCATGCTGAGCGTGGTTAAGGGGCCAGGTCAGCAAGCAAGATGTATGGTTTTGTGTTCAGTAGCACCAGGCATAACTTCTGATGTCTTAATGTAATCATCTTCACAACAGAGATTATTCTGCCTCATGGACTGGGATATTAATGGTGTGTGTCAATACTCCCCTTCACAGTAGATGGGTGAGAATAGGTCCTGCCAACGTTTGCCTTTCCAGTTCTCCCTTTTTTCACTTCTTCAGTGATAAGCCTCTTAGTTGACACCTTCCTATATCAAGAAGTTAATCCCTTGGGTCAAATGCTTCAAATCTTCCCATCTCTTTAAGATACTCTTATTTTTGCATATCTTGGATCTCTGGCATTATACGTTAGTTCTCCATTTTAACTCTCAGAGGTCATAATTTTTCTGTCTCCTGTAGGAGAATCTTACTATTGACCCATGTTAAATATCTTCATGTAATTATCTAAAAAGAAAAAAAAAGGTGTGAGAGTCTCAGTTTTATCATTGTTTGAACTGAGAAGTCTTGGCGATCTTTACCAAGAAGCCATGATCACTGCATATAAGGCTTTAAATACACCCGTGACTCTGCCATTTCTTTATCCCTCTTCTGATGTTCCCTTTTACCCACTTTCTCCACTCACCCTTATCTCCATCCCTGCAAATATAGCTCATTGCACATCTCAACAGGAAAGGTCTGCACTGAGTGGGAAGCCCCCTGCACCAGCATTCAGAATGCCAGAATTCAAGTTGTCTCTCCCATTAACCAACACTGTACCCTTGTCCCTTGTTCCAGACACTTAACCTTTACTGAACTTCAGGCTTCTTATCTTTAAATGAGTAATTGGACTTGGTAAATATTTTTTATGTAGTTGTCACTTTAGTGTAAATCAATTTAGTGAATTGTTGGAAGTTAAAGAAGAATCAGAATGAGGCGTGAATTGTCATGTAATTCAGGCCCTGATCTCAGTGAGATAGTGATTTGAAAGTTATGTTTCTCTTCTTTGAATGCTTATGGACACTGCATCAACTACAAAGTGATTGTATCCATCACATCTACTGCTTTTGTCTGCCTAGAATTTCTTGTTTCTTCCTTTAGGAGCATCCTTCTAGTGACTGTCTCCTACATAGCATATTCCCCTTAGTGATCTGAAACTACACATTCAACTATTCGACTCCTTGTTACTTGCTTTTTAGAATCAGCCCACTTTCTAGCTTCATTTCCTACTCCTTTGCTACTCCCACCTTGAAGTTTCATCAGTGACTTTTTTGCCATTCTTAACAGATATTCTATGCCTTTCATGACTGAATGTCTTTGCATATGCTGTTTCCTCTCACTTCCTACTCTACTTTCATAACCCTGACTCAGTTTCAAAGTGTGGCCTTTGCATAGCCCTCCCTGACTTTCGACATAGGTACAATGAGTCAGACCTTCTCTTTGCTCCTATACATCCCTATGCACTTACTCTCTGATATAGCATATACTCTGCACTGAAATTATAATTACTCTGTTAGTGTAATAATCAAAATACTTATATGGTTACACAAAAATTCATCTGGCTTCTTTCTCATCTTCGGTGGGTCTTAGCTTGCACTGGTACAACTCCACATCAAAGGTTTATTTGAATTATTGAACCTTCAGGCTAGCAATTTCTGCTATGTGTTACATGTAGCTTGATCTCCAGAAGTTATAATATACATATATCATAATTTAATTGAGCACTTACTATGCCTAAAGCACTATGTAAAACAATTATACATGTATTAAATTATTAAATTGTCTTCATTTGAGAGATAAAGAAAGAAGCTTAGAGAGTTTAGCAATTTGACCAGGGTCACACAGCTAATGGCTCCGTGAAACCAACATACAAACCAAGTGGATTAACTTTAGAGCCTATGCTTGTAACCATGATACTGTATTCTACTTACCATTCATGCTCCTCTAAGATCTCTTCCCAATGCTTTTCTGTTCTTCCTCTTCTCTGACTGATCTCCCATTCCTCCTCTCCTTCCCATCTATTTCTGTTAGGCCCTCTGGAATCCTCTACAATGCAAACAACCCCAACTTTTAAAATTCTTTTGATCGAAAATCTTCTTTTCCTGACTCCTCTGCAAATCTTGTTCCTTCTGCACCCATTTCAGGAGAAACTGTTCATCCTCCCTCAGCCCATGTACCTTGGGCTTCAGTCCAGGTTCCAGAACAATACTCATCCTCCCTTTTATAAAATTCCCTCTTCCTTTGAGCTATAAGCTGCCATATTCTACTACTCTTCATCTCTTCTTCTTCTCCTCCTCCTCCTTCTTCTCCTCCTCCTCCTCCTTCTCCTCCTCCTCCTCCTCCA
>PVKE010019495.1:12741-28519 GCA_004027555.1 Craseonycteris thonglongyai | reverse complement strand
CATAGTTGCACATCATTGGTTTTTCCACATAGTTTCATTCCACAGGTGGGTGCGGGGCTGCACAGGGCAGGAACTGGGCCGGGTTCTCACCCTGGTGAGAACCAAACTGGGGGCACTCCCCAGTTCAGCATATGGGTCTGCATGGGCTGTGGCCAGGATTTGATCCTTGGTCCCTGGGGCTGCAAAGTGAGCGCTTAACTCACTGAGCCATCCCAGCTTCCCCTTTATTGTTTTTTTGACAGAGAGAGAGAGACAGACAGACAGACAGACAGACAGACAGACAGAGACAGAGAGAAGAGGGAGGGCCCAGAGCAGTCTCCATAGTTGACAGCATTAGTTTTCCATATAGTTTTACTCTACAGGTGGGTGTGGGGCTGCGCAGGGCAGGAACTGGGCCAGGGGCCTCCTGCATAAGCCCTGGCAAGAACCGAACTAGGGGCACACCCCAGTTTAGCATATGGGTCCACCTGGGTCAGTGCCGTGATTCAATCCTCGGGCCCCGGGGCTGCAAAGCTAGCGCTCAACCCGCTGAGCCATCCCAGCTTCCCTAAATTTTTTTATTGGTGCTTTATTTTCAGTTCTTTACATAAATTAGAAAGAGTAGTTAAAAAAGCATTAAAGAAAAAAAAACAGGTGAATCTGATCTTAGGGTTGGGATGACATTTCTAAGTATGTAGAGGTCAGAAACCTTAAAAAGGTTTAATTACATGAAAGTTATACATTTCTGAATGTAAACAAAAACTAACCATAAACAAAATTGAAGGATAAGAAAAATTGATGGAAAAGTATATGCAATCAAAATGGAAAACCCTAGACAATTGTCTCTTTCTTCCAGTCCTTCTCCTTTCTGCTTCATCCAGTCTATTTATTCCTTTTCATTCCATCCGTCCGTCCATCCATCCATCCATCTATTCATCCATCCAACATTTGTTGAGCATCTAATGTATCCTAGTTACTGTGCTAGGTTTTGGAGTGAAGTTGGACAAAATACACAGTCTCTATCCTCAAGGCATGCTCTCTGCATTTCCTCCCTACACCTCTGGGTATGGACTCTATTATGTCCCTGAAAAGAACAGGGAGCATGTCATGACACTTACATTTGGAGAAGGATTTGGAGAAGGATCAGGATATGATAAAGATTGTGGCAAAGAACTCAAACAGACTTTCATGATTAGAGCCTCAGATTCCTTTGGGTATCATGGCCGAGCCTGCCAACTGAACTCTGATCTACTTACTGTCTTTCATGCAGACCCAGAACCAGATTGTCTACTTCATTCGCCAAGCACAGGTTCCCATCACTCCAGAGAACTTTGAGGCAACTGTGCAGTTTGGGACAGTGCGGGGTTCCTACATCCCAGCCCTGCTTCGTCTCCTCAGTGGCGTCTTTGCCCCTCAGATCTTTACAAACACAACCTGGCCCGAGAGCATTCGAAACCATTTTGCTTCTCATCTGCACAGGTTCTTGGCCTGCCTGACAGGTGAGCAGAAAGGCTTGAGTGCCTGGTGCCTCAACACTCTGTTCTAGCCCCCAACCAACTATAGAGCTAGAGAGGCACATGGGAGACTTGTCCCAAGTACTTCCATTGTCTGGCACACTGTAGGAACTTGGTATGTGTTTGTTGAATAATGGAACAGGACACAGAATGTGCCTTCTAATCCAGATACAGTTTTCTGCTATATAACATTTGGGCAGAGCTGCTCAAACTTAGACTTGGAAATTTCCCTGAGTATATGTGGGAAATGTAGAGGAACAAGAGGAAATGTACGTGGCTTGGGGGAAGTGGGAGAGAGTACATGTGACATAGAGGAGAGTGTGGAGGGCATGGTACAGATCTTTGACCTTGTTTTATGACAATCTCTTATTATACCTCAATGAGGCTTCCCTCTTGCCTTTTGTCATTTTTCCTCCTGATAGTAAAAAAGTATGAGTCAGTTTCTCCTGCCTGCTCTCTTGAAATACACATATTGCCTGGGCTGCAGATCATTAACCATGATCAGAACAGGGGTTGCATAAACTTCTTCTTCTCTATGAACTTCCATGGTCTTTTCCTTTCCTTAGATACTCGGTACAAACTGGAGGGACACACTGTTCTCTACATCCCTGCAGAGGCCATGAACATGAAGCCTGAGGTGGTGTTCAAGGATAAAGAGCTGGTGCAGCGGCTAGAGAGTGAGTGGCTGGCATTGTCAGTGTGTTGGGGATCCTAGGGGAGAAGAAAGTGGGCAGCTCAGATTCTGAGACAGGAGTTGGGTTAGGAGGGCTGTGTAGCAGGTGGAGGGAAGGACATTGGGGAGTAGTGTAAAGAAATGAAGAGTTTTTGTATTCTCTCCTGCAGCCTCCATGATCCACTGGACTCGACAGATAAAGGAGGTGCTCAGTGCCCAGGAGACTGTGGATACAGGAGAAAATTTAGGTCCTTTGGAGGAGATTGAGTTCTGGCGCAACCGATGCATGGACCTCTCTGGCATCAGTACACAGCTGGTAAAGAAAGGCGTGAAACACATTGAGTCCATCCTGCGCCTTGCCAAGTCGTCCTACTTGGCGCCCTTTCTGAAACTGGCCCAGCAGATCCAGGTTTGTGAGTGGCTCCAAGGATGGAGGCTTAGCACAAAGTAGATTGTGGTTGGGACAATATAGGGTGCTAAGAAGAGGGAGCCAATGTAATCATCAAAAGTGAAGATAGGTCCACTCAGTGTTTGGACTTGTACTGGTGGGAGAGTATAAAATAGTGGAACATAAGGTTCCAAACAGCTTATAGTTTAGTTAGGGAGACAACTAGTTAATCAACAAACATACATTGAGTACTCTCTATGAGCCCAATCCAGCTGAGAAAATAAGACTTACATAAAATAGGATTACTAGGTATCTCGGGATCAGAGAGGACCCCATATGGTTCAGCCAAGAGAGTTGCAAGATAAACACTTAAAAAAATAAATTAGAAACAGTATGATAAGCTGATTATGTTATTGTTGGAGACACAGAAGACAGGGTGATCTGTAGAATATTGAGATAGAAGATTTCTCTCCCTCGGTGGAATTTTAATCTAGGTGTTGAAGGAAGTGAAGCACAGCTAGGTGACGAAGTCTAAAGCCCTGGTGGAGAACAGAGCAGTGAAGGGAAAATGATGAGGATGAATGGGAGTGATGTCCAGTTAGTTGATCAACAGCTATAGAATATCTGGTTTGTGCAGAGTGCTGAGTTCAGCTGGAGGAACTAGAGGAAGAGACATAAAACCTGACCTTGGGTCAAACTCCCAGTCTAGGGTTGGGGGGAGATGGGACTCACACACCAGAAAAGACATAAAAATTATTTTATAGAAACTAGTAAATGAATAAAAGTTCATATGCATAAGCTGTGGTCCTGAGGACTGCAGAGACCTGAAATGATCGGTACCAGGTAGGGCTGGGTTGATTGGGACTACTTCCCAGTGGAGGCAAGTCAGGATGGGGTTTAAGATGGATAAAAAAGCATTCACTTTGAGCCAGTTCTTCCAGTGGATAAGTTTACTCCTGGTTTCTCTTTATTGCTAGGATGGTTCTTGTCAAGCGCAGTCAAACCTGACGTTTTTGTCAATCCTGAAGGAACCTTACCAGGAATTGGCCTTCATGCGGCCTAAGGACATCTCTAGTAAGCTTCCTAAGTTGATCAGTCTCATCCGCATCATCTGGGTCAACTCTCCCCACTACAATACTCGGGAGAGACTGACTTCCCTCTTCCGAAAGGTATGTGTCTATAGAGGGTGGGGCAGAGGATTTTTAGAAGGTGGCCACAGTTGACAGAACTCTGATTTTCTGAAGAAGGTGGGATTCCCTTAGCGGAAGGTCTGTGGTGAAAAGGCCTGAGCAGCTCCCTTCCAGTCACACAGAGACTAAAGGCATCATCGTCAGCATTAGTGATGCTCAGTGCTGGGTGCTGGGGTCTGGGCTGAACGTTTTGCTTCCAGATGGAAGTAGCCTAGGTGGGAGGGGGGGCTTTGAGAAGAGTTGATGGAGTGTGTTGTGTGGGTTGGGGGGGGTGCGGAGGAGGAGGCAGGAAGGACAGATTCCCAGGCTGAACTGTGCAGAAGGGAAAGACTGTCTTCTCATTTCCAAAGATGGCAATTGCAGTGGGTGAGAGGTAGATTTAGGAAGGAACACTGGCTTCTGAGGCACAGGATCTAGCTCATTTCAACCAGGGTGACAGAACCATAGTGTGGGAGAAAGGGCACTGAGGTGAGTGCTTGCTGGGAAGTGCAGGTGCAAGCTGGGCTGGGGCAGGGAGGTAGGGGGACCCCAGAGGGGCTGCCCACCAGATGTGGAGGACCAGGGCCAGACAGATATCAGGAATCAAATCACGAAGTAGGAGGTTGAGAGCTGAAGCGTGGTCAGGGAACTTCAGAGAAGGGGGCGGGTGCCACTAAGGCTGTTAACTGAGGCTGTTGGGACCCCCTTCTGCAGATGAGCAATGAGATCATCCGCTTATGCTGCCATGCCATCTCCCTGGACCGAATCTTTGAGGGATATGTCAATTCTAGCAAGGAGGACTTACAAGGCTGCATTTCCTGTTGTCATGCCTGGAAAGATCACTACCTGCGGGCTGTGCAGATGCACACTCAGTACGCTGTTGTCTCCCTAACACCCTGTATATCACCCCCTTGTCATTCCCATAGAGGGTGGATTCTGATTCCTTTCACTTGCACTTTTTTTTTTTAAGCCTATAGATTATCTTTTTCTAGATTCAGGGTCTGAGTTTTCTCACTGGGTACAGGTATTCTAGCTCTTAGCCCTAGGTTTTCTTCACTTTAACTCCTCCCTGATTCTAGGAGTCCTTCCTGGTCTTTTCATTCTTTCGGGGCCCTAAAGTCTAAAATTCCATTGTGCATAAGCCTTCTTCTGGAACAGAGATACTTTGTCTCCTCCCCTTGTGTTTCCTCTCCCAGGGTTCAGGAAAACCACTTCTTTTTCTAAGGTTCCCCCTGAATCAAGAATACCAGCTCTATGGGGAAGCCCGGATGGCTCAGTGGGTTGAGCGCTCACTTTGCAGCCCCAGGGACCAAAGATCGAATCCCGGCCCCGGCCCGTGTGGACCCATATGCTGAACTGGGGAGTGCCCCCAGTTTGGTTCTCACCAGGTTGAGATCCCGGCCCAGTTCCTACCCTGTTCAGCCCCGCTCCCACCTGCAGAATGAAACTATGTGGAAAAACCAATGATGTGCAACTATGGAGACTGTTCTGGGCCCTCCCCCTTCTCTCTGTCTCTGTCTTTGTATCTCTCTCTCTCTGTCAAAAACAATAAAAATAAATCTTTAAAAAGAATACCAGGGGAAGCCGGGATGGCTCAGTGGGTTAAGCGCTCACTTTGCAGCCCCGGGGACTGAGGATCGAATCCCAGCCCTGGCCCGTGTGGACCCATATGCTGAACTGGGGAGTGCCCCCAGTTCAGTTCTCACTGGGGTGAGACCCCGGCCCAGTTCCTGCCCTGTGCAGCCCTGTGCCCACCTGTGGAATGAAACTATGTGGAAAAACCAATGATGTGCAACTATGGAAACTGTTCTGGGCCCTCCCCCTTCTCTCTGTCTCTGTATCTCTCTCTTTCTCTCTCTCTCTCTCTCTCTCTCTCTGTCAAAAAAAAAAAAAGAATACCAGTTTTAGCTTTGCATAGGCAGATGAATGCCTAGTGTTCCCGCTTATTGATTTGGTCTTTTTCTCCTAACACAGATTCTCCAGTCACGGCTGGGTCCTAGACCAGACCAGCATATTTGCTCAGGTTGATGCCTTTGTGCAGCGCTGCAAGGACCTGATTGAGGTGGGAAGACTGTGAGGGAAGGAGAATCAAAGTCAACAGCAGACGTTCCAGAATCCCCATCAGGAGTGTGGGAGCTGGGACAGAGCTTAAACATGGAACTTGCTACTTTGGCTCTTCCTGCATCACTGTGTGCCCTACCACCATCCTGTTCCTTTGCCTGTTATCATTGCCTTAGCATCTTATATTCCCCTCAGCAGACAAAATTAGCCCCTTGCATCTGGTTGGCCACCCTAAGTTTTTAAACATTTTAAGCTACACCAAAGAGCTCAGGACTTGCAAGTTCAGAAGGGAGAGAAGGTATTCTCACACTGATTTCTTTTTTAGGTGTGTGACTGTCAGTACCATTTTGCCCGCTGGGAAGATGGCAAGCAAGTTCCCCTTCCTTGCTTCTTTGGTGCCCAGGGGCCCCAGATAACACGGCACTTGCTAGAGATTGAGGACATCTTTTATAAAAAT
Source organism: Craseonycteris thonglongyai (assembly GCA_004027555.1). Taxonomy (NCBI): domain Eukaryota; kingdom Metazoa; phylum Chordata; class Mammalia; order Chiroptera; family Craseonycteridae; genus Craseonycteris; species Craseonycteris thonglongyai. The sequence goes on along the minus strand of PVKE010019495.1, from coordinate 22,278 downwards.
CTGTACATGCTGCGTGCTGTTCACGGGGGCATCCTGGATGTCAAGAACACCTCTTGGCATGAAGACTACAATCGGTGAGAGAACCACAGGCTGACTTGGGTAGAGCAGGGAAGGGAGGTCAAGTAGAGTGTACAAAGGAAAGTGTGCAGGTGGCAGATCAGGGATGGCATGGACAGGAGACAGTGCAAAGAAAGAGGTGGCTGCTCAGATAAAGAGTTCCAGAGCCAGCCTTTCAGAGGACTTGAATCCTGGTTCTGCCACATACTAGCTATGTGATGGGCAAATTACCAGTTGGAGCCTCTGTTTCCTCACCTATGACATAAGGTTAGTGGTAGAACCTATCTCATTGCCTTGTTTTAAGAAACAAATGAATTAATGCACGTAAAGCACTTAGTGCCTGGCACATAGAAACTCCTCAAGTACATAACTCATAGGGTTCTCACTCAGGGGGGATGTGCTTGGGGGCTGGCGATGACACCCGCTCTTCAACGTGCCTCTCTAACGGTTCAGGTTTCGTGCTGGCATCAAGGACCTGGAGGTGATGACTCAGAACCTGATCACCTCTGCCTTTGAGTTGGTTCGAGATGTGGAGCACGGAGTGCTGCTGCTGGACACCTTCCACAGGCTTGCAGCCCGTGAGGTGCTGCTTTCACCCCTGCTTCTGACACCCCGGTTCTCTTGTGCTTTCCTTCAGTGTCTCCTGAGCCTTCCAGACACCATCCTGTCTCCTTTCATGTTCTTTCTCCTGCCCTAAGTTGCCAAGGCCTCTTTTCCTCCCTCTGTGGCCCTGGTTTCCAGATTGCTAAGGAGTATGACTCCCACAATGGAATGCAACTTTTCTAGAGGATGAATAACTGGGGGAACCCACATCCCCAGGGCTGCTGTCAACTTGTTTCTCTCATTCCTTAGGCTATCAAGCGAACGTATGACAAGAAGGCCGTGCACCTCTACATGTTGTTTAATAGTGAACTGGCCCTTGTGAACCGTGAACTGATCAAGAAATGGCCATCCTTGGAACCCTACATGGCCCAGTATTCCGGACAGGCACACTGGGTGCGAATCCTACGGCGTCGCATCGACAGAGTCATGAATGTGAGCACCTGGCCTTTTCCAAAACTTGACCTCAATGAGACTAGAGTTTGTAGGCTGTACCACGTGCTGGGAGGGGTTGGGGACCTGTCCAGAGTTTCCCTAGAGAGTTTATGTGACCAGATAGCAAGTCTGCCCAGGGGAGTGGCAGATACAGCTTTGCAGTGAGAATGGCCACGGCCTTGGATTTGCAGGGCTGGTGAGAGTGGGGTAGTACATGAGTCATTTTAGGCATTTCATATCAAAGTGGAGAGGAAGAATAGGGTCAGCATCTGCAAAGTAGGTCACCAGAAGAGTAATACAAACTCACAATCCAGAGAACTGGACAGGTGAGGTCCTCACAGGGTTGGTCTTCCTAGAACAGTCACAAGGAAACAAATAAAACTTACAAACAACTTTTTGGGAATGCAGGGCTAAAGCTATTGAGGTACCTGCTATCATGTAATTGGTTCTGGGAGAGAATAAGACTGCCTGCAGACAACTGGAGTTTTCTTAGGAAGTGGTAGGCTAAGCCTATAGTGAGGAAGGGCTCATACTAGTTTTCAGTCTTGTACTTAAAATCCACCTCCTGCAATTTACTTTCTTTTCCCATCTTCTTCCTTGAGCTGAGTCTGTGCTTCTCTTTCTTCATTTTGACTCCCTTTCTCATTGTGCCTTGCTCTCTTTCTCTCACCCTCTTTCTGGCTCCACTTTTCCTCTAAGTAGTCAAACTCAGTCTCCATAGCAAGCCTTACCACCCATTTGTTGTTCTTCCTTCTCAGTGTCTTTCTAATGCTCATTTCCTGCCCCACATTGGGACTGGAGAGGAGAGTGTACATACCTATCAGCAGATGGTTCAGGCCATTGATGAGCTGGTTCGGAAAACCTTCCAAGATTGGACATCAACGCTGGACAAGGACTGCATTCGGCGGCTGGATACCCCATTGTTACGAATCAACCAAGAGAGGGCGGGCATGCTGGATGTCAACTTTGACAAGTACAAGACCCAACTGCAGCCCCTTCTCCTTTACCTGACTTCTTCTACTTACTGTCTTTGATTCCATTCCCTTTCCCCAACTCTCCTGAGTTTAGCAGGGATGAGTTAATTAACTCATCTCTTGGTTTCCTCTCCATTCTTATCACTAATTCTCTCTAATACAATAATAAGTTTACTATAATATCATTTCTTAATTTTTGTTTTATAGTTTATCTTCACAAACATTGATTTAAACAAAGAAAAACCCCACTAACTTACCAAACCAGTGATGTAAGTGTTCTGCCACTAGATGGCCTTGATGGCTCAGCTAAGTCACCCAAACCATGAGCTATGGTGTGGGCTTTCCTGAGAATTGATGGGATTTTCGGAGCATGCCCTCTTCTGTAGCTTTTTAATTCTGACATTTTCATATTAATATTATTTAAAATTTAATTAACTCATTTATTAGTTATTCAAAAATATGTAGTGAGTGCCTTCCATATGCTGGAACTGACATAGGCACAGGGAATATACAGAATGGAAAAGTCCCTGCCTTCTGCTACTCTGTGAGTGAGTGAATAATTCTACCCTTGGAGCCATGCCTCCTTCCCATGTAAGATGCGGAAGAGAAAAATAAAGAAGAAGCTATGCAAGGCATCTATCCACAGAGATTATACACCTTCTGGTGACAGTTTTTTTCTAATTGGAAGGAAATAACTTTCTCTTTGATTCTTTTGGCTCCTTTCTTATCATCAGCAAGGCATTGACTTTTATAATAAGAGTTGCTTCCCACACTTTTAGGCTGTTGCTACTAGCATTGGCTTTGACTCAATGAATGTCCTTATTTGTCAGGCAACTGGAGAAGGGGCTTTGCCAGGGTAGGCCTGTGTAGAAATAGTCTGGGGGACAGAAGAGATTGAGTATGTCTGTCCTGTGCAGCTGAAGGCAGTCTAACTAGGAGAGATGACACATTATGGTTGAGAAAGGAAGCCAAAGAATTAAGATGGTGTCTTGTCAGTGCTAAATGTCAGGCCTGAGGGGAAGGCATCAGTGAGAAGGAAAGATGTTCACAGACACATGGGTAAGGAAGCCGTTGAAGAGCAGTATAAATGCAAAGGTTAATGTTTGAGATAAGTTTTAGACCCGTAAAGGGGGTGGGAGACCGACTTTAATGGAGTTCATGTGTTTTTTTTTTTAAGATTTATTTTATTTAATATTTATTTATTTATTTATTTATTTTTCTGAGAGAAGGTGTGAGAGAGAACAGTCCCCATAGTTGTACATCATTAGTTGTGACATGGTTTTATTCCACACAGGTGGGTGTGGGGCTGTGTGGGGTGGGAACTGAACTGGTGGCCTCCCACATGGGAGGCGAACCATCCCAGCGGTTACCAATTGCATCACAGTTCAGCATATGGGTTTGCATGGGCCAGGGCCAGGGATTGAAACCCAGACCTTGGGATTGTGAGAAAAGCAAACTGCTAAGCTATCCCATCATTCCTGTGATGTTCTGAGGTATGGCCAAGCAGGATCATATCAAAATGGCCTCATATATCAACAGTAAGATTTTGAAGAGATAGAAGACTAGTCCAGTATTACCCTAGCTATGACATTTGCAAGCACATAATGGGGTTGAATCTATAAGACACATTCTCCCATCAAACTGGGTATTTCTAAAGGCACTGTATTTGGGAGACACCCAAACACACTTTGCAATAATATGAACATGAGCATACACAATTGCCCCTTTCCCATGAACTAAAGGACTGTACTAAAATAACAGAATTTTATTAAATACCAATGATCAATATTTACATTTTAAGTATGAGAGAAAACAAAATTTGAGAAAGAGATAAAGAGATACCATAGGTAAGTACTGGTTGGTGGCTACTTCCTTCTAATCCTCAGGGTCAGCCAGTGAGAGTGAATAAAGCATAAACTGCAATTATAGACGGGCTAGAGTTTGAACCCTGGAGTAGATCTGTATTGCCATCTGACTGCTTCAGGGAAGCCACTGAATTTCCCTGAGCCCTACTTTTCTCACCTACTTAAAACATCCTTTGCTGAGGTTGTCATGAGACATGTGGAAAAGCCCTCACAGAGAATAAACAATGAAGGGAATGCCAGGATAGCTCAGCAGTTTCAGCCTTTGCCTCACAATCGCGAAGTCTGGGGTTTGATTCATGGCCCGGCTGTGCAAACTCATATGCTGAACTTTGGTGCAGCTGGTGACCACCAGGAGGATGGCTTGATGGGTGCTTGCCTCCCATGCAGGAGACCCCAGTTCGGTTCCCACCCCATGAGGCCCCACATCCACCTGTGTGGAATGAAACCATGTCATAATTAATGATGTACAACTATGGAGACTGCTCTGGGCCCTCTTTCTTTCTCTCTCACCCTCTCTTAAACAATAAAAAATAAATCTTAAAAAAGAAAGAAGAATGAACAATCAATAAACATTATTTTCCCTTCAAAAAAATTGCCTCACAAGCTTGGTGACCATGGTAGTATCAAAACGAACTTAGCAAAGTGATATAATAGTTTTAATTTTTAAAACATTTTAACCCTTTAGAAAGGGTGATATATGCAAATACTATAAGATTCAAAGTTATATCGGTATAAAATGAAAAATCTCCCTTCACTGCTGTCCTCCAGTGACTCAGTTTCCCTCTGAAGATTTAGTGTTACCAGTTTCTTATGTAATGTTCCAGAAATAAGAGTGCATGTCTACATAAGTATCTTTTTATTTATTTATTTATTTATTTATTTGTGATTTATTTATTGTTTTTGACAGAGAGAGAGATACAGAGACAGAGACAGAGAGAAGGGGGAGGGCCCAGAACAGTCTCCATAGTTGCACATCATTGGTTTTTCCACATAGTTTCATTTCACAGGTGGGCTTGGGGCTACACAGGGCAGGAACTGGGCTGGGGTCTCACCCCGGTGAGAAATGAACTGGGGCACTCCCCAGTTCAGCATATGGGTCAGCACGGCCGGGGCCAGGATTCAATCCTTGGTCCCCGGGGCTGCAAAGTGAGCGCCTAACCCACTGAGCCATCCCGGCTTCCCCAGTATCTTTTTAATATAAATAGTAGCATACTGTACACATTCTTCTGCACATTCAGTGTGTTTCAAAATGATTTAATTTTTCATTAAAAAATTATTGATAGTTTTAGAAAATTTGTAAAGTGCAGAAAAGTAGAAGGAAGAAAAACTTCCCCTAAAGATAACCACTCTTAAAGACTTGTTATATATTTATCACTCTTTTCCCCCTATTTCAGATAGTTTTTCTTTAATTTTATTTACTGAGTATTTTTAAATTACAAAAGTAGTGCATGCTCACTTTGAAAAAAAGATTGATGTAGAAGTATAGAAAGAAAAAACTGAAAATTCAGCACACAGCCCCACCTCTAAGAAGTAACCATGATTACCATGTAATAAAAAATATACACTGCATACATAAAATAGGATCACATTATAACCAGTTATTTTTGTAACTTCTTTTAAGGTTAATATGTGTGGGAGATTTTTCAGTCTATAGGTACAGAAAAACATAATTATTTTTCATGGCTTATCACATCCCATAATTTGGCTGTACTGTAATTTAATTAATCAGTCCACTATTGATGGACTTACACATTGTAAAATTTTTATAAGATTTCTGAATATTCTGTACTAGTAGATTTCAGCTGGGCTTCCTACCCTGTTTTCTTCCCTTCACAGTGATGTGTTTACCTGATGTTTGAGGTAGTGTCCATCTAGTTAAGATAAACTTAAGAGAGAACTTTTCTGTCTACTGTGGTCATCTCTTGTTGAGGAATACAACAGGTATTTTTAAAATACTGTTTGCATAGTCTTTATAGTAGAGCATAATAATAAGGCAACTTTGGGCCAGATATTTATGGCCTAGGTTTAGCTGAAGCCCAAATAATTGCTAGACACTTCTTCTAGAGAGAAGAGGTCCTTTGGCAGTTGTTTTCCAGAGAGATGTTATAAGCTGCTTTACATTTTTGTGGTTTTAAGATAAAACTGCCTCAATTCAGTAAATAATGTATGGGGGTTGGGGGGGACTTGATCACAGGGAAGGATTTTGAAAAGTCTGAGCTCATCAAACCAGTAAAGAAATTCAAGACAGTTTCAGCTTTTCCAAAATGTATTAACACTCCAAGGAGATGCAGATAACTTTATCAGGTTTACTCTTTTGTGTTCAATATCTAGAGAAGATCTTGCATGTTTTTCAGATGTCCTGATAGTTCTCAGAATTACCTGACTCTCCCTTAGTTCTGGGAGCTTTCCAGTCCTAATAGCACCTATTTTATCTCACAAAGGGTTTGTTATCCCACCTTATATCCCAAATGTTTGAACTCTGAAGGCCAAATTGGCTTTTACCACCTTTTATGGCCAGATCAGCTTTACAGATTGCACTTAACCACAAACATATTCCAGATGTTGTCTGTACCCCTGGCTGAAAAGAGCTATGTTATCACTATTCAGATTCCTCTGTGTAGTGGAATTTCCCCAGAGCAGGACCAGGGACACTGATGTCTGTTTGTTTTTTGTGTCTCAGGCTTCCACTTTCTCCTTTTCCCCTAATCATATAGTGCTTTCTTCATGGGCAGTTCATTCTGGGCTGTCAACACTAAACTCAGCTAGCTTCACTTCCCTACCTACTTCTACTGCCAGACCACTTGAATGAGGATAAACTATAAAATACTTGACAAAAATAATTCCCTAGACTGATTTCTTTTTAGAAAATGCATTTCTCAATAAAATAAAATTTACATTCCAGAAATTTATTGACAAACTTCTGGCAAAGACTGAACATCACTTTGAAAAAAAGTTTCTCATAGGTTTTTCAGCTCAGCATCAGGAAAGTATTATCCAAATTCATCCTGTTCATTGACAAGTTAAAATTTGCTAATTTGCTTTGAAGTTATTTTGAAAATTTTGTCAAGATGAGAAAATGAAGAAACCGTTTGGTACAGTGTTGGATAGTATATATGCCTAAGTGGGTTTGCCATGATATTCAGGGAGACAAATTCAAGGCCTTGAGTTTGAAGAATATATGAAAATGTTTATGCTAATGAAAATGGTTTCCTATATAGTCACACCCCTCTATCCTCTCAGTATAGCTATAGTACAATTTTTCGTTAAATCAGTATTCAGTGTTTATCTTAATATGCTTATTAGTATTGTTTACTGCTGATCCAAGTAATTTTCTGTTGTTACAGTTGTTTCTTTGCTTGTACAGTATTTGCTCTTTTTGGAGTTAATAATTACCTTGCTGTTTTTGTTAGCACACTGTTCACTATCATTAAGTCTTCCAGACCAACTAATAAAATCCCTGTGAATAATATTTTTCCTCACTATCTGACTTGTGTGGTGTGGTACTGGTTTCATGTCATTCTTAGAGCTGTACCTCCTTTTGAGGCCTGCTATGCAGGTATCATCCTGGGACTTCCTTGAGCCTCTTTTCTTGTTTGATTTTCTCTTTCTTTTGTCTTCTTTTTTGGTTTATGCCCTTGTTTTGGTGAAGTGCATCCATTAATAGCCTTCTGAGAAATGGTGCATGGGAGGTAAATTTTTCGAGTTCTGGTGTAATTGACAACTATGTCCTATGTTCATGGACATTTGGCTTGAGTTTGAAATTCTATGTTGCAGGTAATTATCCTTTATTTTGGCCTCTTTTACTTTGGAGGCTTTCCTTAAATGTCTGATAATCCACTGTTCATTCGTATTTAAGGGAGGCTTATTTACTTTAAAGACTTGACAGTTTCAAAAATAACATAGACTTCAGTGGAAATTGTCAAGGTTTGGAAAACAGCGTTTCTTCTTCCACAATCTCTTAAAGCATTTATCACAAATAAATGAGCTCTTGAAAATGATTTCATTCATTGAAAGATTCCTTGCCAATAAAGGTGAAATATAATCATTTGCAAAACTTGAAATGTGATATTATTTCCTATGTTAATTCAGTTCTTTCCTATAGAACAGATAAAATATTCTGGAATATTTACCTCAATGTTCTTTCCAAATAACATTTCAATAATATTCAGAATGCAGAATTTTATGAGTACATCTTCAGGTTGTAGGTGGGGTCTTTATCCTGTGATTAAGAAGTGCAATTTCATTAAAAAAATAAATTACAGATTTAAAAAATCAAATAATTTTTATTCAAGATTTTTTAGTTTTGAAATATTTCATATTTTCTTCTGGTATTTTGTGATTTTATTCTTTTTTAATTTTTTTTTCAGTTGACATTCAATATTATATTTGTTTCAGGTCTATAGCATAGTAGTTAGACATTTATGTAAACTATGCAATGATTCCCACCTTGCACTATACATAGTTGCTACAACATTATAGACTATTTTCTCTATACTGTACTTTACATCCCCATGACTGTTTAGTAACTACCAATTTCTATTTCTTAATTCCTTCATCTTTTCTACCCAGCTCCCTACCCCTCCTTCTCTCTGGCAACCATCAGTTTGTGCTCTGTAACTATGAGTCTGTTTCTGTTTTGTTTGTTCATTTTTTTTGTTCTTTAGATTGCACAAATAAGTGAAATCATATGTTTTTTGTCTTTCTCAGTCTGATTTATTTCACTTAGCATAATACCCTTAAGGCCCATCCATGTTATTGTAAAAATATGGAACATTTCATGAATTTGAGTGTCATCTTGCACAGGGACCATACTAATCTCCTCTGGATCATTCCAGTTTTAGTATATGTGCTGCTGAAATGAGCACTGTGATTTTGTTCTTTACATTTAGATTTTTGATCCATTTGAAATGTATTTTGATATAGGGAGAGAGGTGCAGATCAAACTTGAGGTTGGTTTTTTTTTATCCTTTGATGGTTAGGCAGTTGACCCAACCTCATTTATTGAAATGCTACTTTTTTTTTTAAAGATTTATTTTATTGATTTTTGACAGAGAGAAACAGAGACAGAGAGAGACAGAGAGAAGGGGGAGGGCCCAGAGCAGTCTCCATAGTTGACATTAGTGTTCCATATAGTTTCACTCCACAGGCGGGCACAGGGCTGCGCAGGGCATGTGGGTCCTCATAAGCCGGGGCTGGGACTCGATCCTCGGTCCGCGGGGCTTCAAAGCGAGCGCTTAACCCGCTGAGCCATCCCAGCTTTCCCTGAACTGCTATTTTTTTAATAATAGAACAAATTCTCAAGTATATTTTTGATTATTTTGGGATTCTGTGTTCTATCCTGGTATGTCTGTTCATGTGTGGGAACCACACTTTCTCATTACTCCCCTTTTTCAGAGTTTTCCTGGATATTTTTTTTTTTTATCTTTTCACATTTATAGAGAGAAATTATCTTTTTGTCTTCAGTGCATATTTATTTCTATTTTACTTTTGACAGATAGAGAGAGAGACAGAGACAGAGACAGCTAGAGAACCGAACTGTGGGAACTCCCCAGTTCAGCATGTGGGTCCTGCCTGGGCCGGAGCCGGGATTCGATCCTCGGTCCTCG
>PVKE010019495.1:0-12641 GCA_004027555.1 Craseonycteris thonglongyai | reverse complement strand
TGGATATTTTGAATACATATTTCACATTAGAACTTTAGAATCAATTTAGTACCAAAAATAGAACCATTCCTATTTTTATAGAACAAGGATTGAATTAAATTTATAGGTTAACATAAGAGTGAACAACTTTAAGTTTTGAGCCTTTCTATCTAAGAATAGTATATTTTTCTTTCAATTTTTAAGTCCTGTTTTTTATCTATAATTCATTTTTTCCATATATATTAACCACCTAACAAGGAATGTTATAATACATAATGTTACAATACATAAATGTTATGTTACATTTATAAATGTTATAATATATAAATATTTCTTGTTAATTTGTTAATTTTTGATGTCTTAGTTGTATTGTTTTAATTATCATGGGTCTCTTCTGTCATGATAATATTTAACTGGTTACAGTTTTTATATTGGAAAGCTTTGATTTTAATAAGTTAATTTTGTACCTAGCCACTTTTACAAATAATCTTATTGTTTAAATAGTTTTTTCCTTTAAAAAACATTTTTTTGTTATGAAACATACCATACAACAGAGAAGTACTTAAAACATACATGTTTGGCTTAACAAATAGGTATGAAATAAACGCCCTTGCAATTATTACCCAGGTCAAGGAAAGAACATTGCAATAGTTCAGAAGCCCCCCACTTATAATTATTTTTCAGTTGAATTAATTGTCAGCACTTAAAGTTCAGGAGATTTTACATAAAAACTCATTTTCTGGCTTCTCTGAAAAAAATCAGACAATGCTACCACACTGGGCCTGCATTCCCATATGGCAGCAATTGCCTGGGACTCTGGAGCTGTCACTCTTATAGATGGACCATGCACTCTTTAGCTCAACTGTAGGCCAAATGTTAGTTGCCATTTATCATCACACTTGAGCTACACTTGCCTTGGAGATACTGGAATTTCTGAACTTTGCTTTAAAAACCAAAGGAGTTGGAAATTGTGAGTTGGGAATGGTTGGGTGTTGGAAAGTGAGACTGAGGGAGAACATGTGGTTCTAGTTTAGGCAGTGGGGATGGTGGTGTTCTCTGACATAGGAGCTCCAAGTTTGCAGGGCAGATGATGAGTTTCTGGGTTCAGTGAGTATGATGTGCCTGTGGGACAACGTGGGGGCGATATCTAGTAGACAGGTGGGCATACAAGTCTAGAGCTCAGGTTACCATGTAGATTTGGGTGTCATTAGCTAGGGCATCTGAAGCCATGGCAGTGGAGATCCAGTGTGTTGGTTGTGAAGAAACTTGAGGAGCCTTGAATTTAAGGGAGCTGCAGGGAAAGCAGGTTTTTTTTGTTTTTGTTTTTGCTGAATCTCCAGTGTCTAGCTAAATGTGATTTCCAATTCTGGAGAGAGAAGCAGTCTTCTTCTATTGTAGGGCAGGGCAGACAAGAGGAGAACTGTGGTCCGGTCCAGATGCCAGGGAAATAGTGTGTTTGAGGTGTTACTGATTGGGTTCAGGTGCTGCTTGCTGCCTCCAAAAACCAAGAGACAAGGTCATTGGAAAGAAAAGTAGATTTATTAAAAATGCTGGCATTTTAGGAGTAAGGTGGACTCTTGTCCAAAGCCCATCTCCCTGTTTCCTGCATGGCCATAAGGTTTTATAGACTCCTAAGAAGAGGCCCAACAAAGAAAAGGGGGCGGTGCCCCAGCAATTCCTGGGTGATTTGAAAAAGAAAAGGCGCTGTCCAGAGTCTGGTTGGTTTCAGGGATGAAGGTAGATGTTGCCTTGAGAAGAGTGATTAAGCTGGTAGGCATACAGCCTTGAGCAAACAGACTTTGAGGAGGGAAGCAAAGAAAAGGAAAAACTTTTAAAAAGTTTTAAGCTAAATTACATTGTTTGAATCAAACTAAACGTAGGGTGTTCGATCCTGAAAATAGAGGCTACAGTGTCACTCTTACAGAGGAAGGCAGGAGCAGTCCACTACAATGTTAAGGTCTGCAAAGGAGGACAAGGCCTGAGGAGGTCTGTGAGGTTTAGCTGCAAGAAGTCCTGGGGAAACTTAATGAGTATACTTTTAGAGGTGAAAGGGAGGCAGCTCTCATGAGCCTGAGGAGTAGGAAGAAAGGTAATAAAGGGGGTTTGTGAGCACACTTCAATCCAGAGGAGAGGCTGTGAGGCGGAATGCAGAGTGTAGTTTAGGCGGATATGGAGTTGAGGGAGGGCTGGTTTTGTTTTTGTTTTTTTGTAAGATTGTAGAAACTCGGCCTTACTTAAATGTTGATGGGAAGGAACTAGTAGGTTGAGGGTGTAGGACAGCTGAGAAGATAGCATCTGAAATCAGGAGGAAACCTTGTTAGAACAGAGCCCAGGAAAAGGGGTTGGCCTTAGGTGGGAGGAGGACCTCTTCTATCATAAATGGGAGAAATTGTAGGTTTAATTTTATAGCAGGAAATGCATGGAATTCTCACCTGATGGCTGTTGTATTTCTGTGGTGGTAGGAGGTGAGGCTTTTTGCAGAAACAGGGAGGAAGGCCAGGTTGGAGGGAGGCCAAGTTGGAGAAAAAGATTTGCAAACAGTCACTATGAGAACAGGAGGAAGAGCAGATTGGGGAAACCCCAGGATGCAGTATGGGGAGTCCAGCTGGGATAGAGACCTGAATGTGTAGTGTGCTAATCTGTGTGGTCCTGTTATTTTCTCCAGCCTTGTTGAGCTGCCTTCGTAAGAGTGCAGTGGGGAGGACAGTGGATTTAGCCAGGGTTGGGGTTTTGCCAGGTGATTTAGATTAAGGAATGAGGCCAGAGAGTGAGGACTGGCAAGAGTGGTGAAAGTGACAGAAGGCAGGGTCTGTGGAGGAGGAAGCAGAGATGGGAGGGGATGAATAGGAATAAAGACCTGGGATCAGTGACTGAAGAGCTCCATGAGGTCCAAGAACAGGTCCATTAGGTGGGCTGGACTTCAAGAGCTTGGGATGGGAGAAGAAGCTGGGCTCAGGGGGTGGAATATCTGAGTGGGTTAACTCCGAGGTGGAAGAGTTGTGAGGGCTGAGTTCTAGGTGTGGCATGGGAGTGGCAGCTGGAATGGGAAGGAGGAGGTCACTAGATATGAGGGCTACAGACAATTTTTTTTCTCATATTGCATTTAAAAGGAAAAAGAAGTGAAATAAATTTTAATATTTAACCCCATATTACCGAAATATTACCATTCCAACATGTGATCAATATTAAAAAATTATTAATGTGGAGTTTTCTGTTCTTTTTTTATGTAGAAGTCCTCTCTGCCTTCCCTGTGTGTCTTTTTCTCTGCTTCCTGAGAGTTTTTGTCAACTTTATCTTTTAATGTTTCTTTTGATTTTTAAATTTTCTGCTATTATTTGTAACCTTCAGGAGCTCTTTTAACATCTTATTTTGTTGCAGGGAAGCTCTTTTGTTTCTTTGATCTCTGAGGATGTTAGTGGCAGTTTTCTTTGTTTTTCTTATTTGGGATTGGCAGTCTTTTTTCTGTTCCCTCTTTGTTTCCCTCTAGATACTTTTTTTTGTTTGTTTTGACTTCCTTCTGTGCTAGGAAAGACACAGACCTCTGTTGTTGGTCCTTAGTTGTGTGTATGTATATGTTTTAATCAGCTATTTGCAATCTCTGCCATTAAAAAAATATATATTTATTTGATTGTTTGAAAGAAGGTAAGAGAGAAGGGGGGTGGGCCTAGAGCAGTCTCCAGAGTTGTACATCATTAGTTGTGGATATGGGGCCACACAGGGCAAGGGATGGGAGGGAACCAAACCAGAGCCTCCCAAACAGGAGATGAGAACCTCCGCTGCCATCCCAGCAGTTACCAGTTGTGCTGCAGTCCAGTGTATGGGTTTGCTTGGGCCAGGGTTGGGAATTGAATCCCAGACCATGCAGTTGCAAGGCAAGCGCTCAACCTAGTTAGCTATACCGGCGTCCCTGTCTATCCATATTTCTGGAAGGCTGATGATTGGAATCTCTGTTGAGCAGGTAGTGGAGCTTCTCACCTGTGACCTTCACTGAAGGCTTCTCTAGGTGCTCTGTTTGTAGGGGAATCCTGAGGTCACCATCCTTGGCACTTTTCCTCTTAGGCTGGTAATAGGCCACAGAAAACAATCTTCAAAACTTCATTCTGGAGGGTGTGGGCCCAGCTGCCAGAGTGCTGGTTTCTAGGTCAGAAAAGAAGTCTGGAGGTCTTAATTTTCAGTGTGTACACAGTTACTTGATGGCCCCTTCCCTCAATGCATTACCCTCTTTTTCAACTGGGCCTGAGGACCCCCAGTCCAAAGATCCTCTGTCTCTGTATTGCCTTCTCTCGACAAGTTTTCAGTCTTATGCAGTCTTTTTTTTTAAATATATATATTTATTTATTTTTGACAGAGAGAGATACGGAGACAGAGAAAGAGAGAGAACTGAACTGGGGGAGCTCCCAGTTCAGCACATGGTTCCACATGGGCCGGGGCCGGGATTCGATCCTCGGTCCCCGGGGCTGCAAAGTGAATGCTTAACCCACTGAGCCAGCCCAGCTTCCCCTTATGCAGTCTTATGTTGAGGTGAGGAGGGCACTTAACTGTGCAGAGTAAGGGAGGGGACATGGAGAAAGCTGTTTCCTACACTTGAAACTGATCTTTCTGTTTTATTTCCACCTCTATTCCTTTCCTTGATACCTGAAGCTACCAGCCTCTGGGCCTTTAGAAAGCCCTATAGCATGAACCAGGTGGCTTCTTAACTGTCTCTGTTGCCAGCTTAGGATTCCAATTCTGCTCTGTATCCATCTGCTTTTTAGCTTCCAAAATTATTTTGTTGTTTTTGTGGTCTTAGGTGTTAGACAAACAAAATATCCCTTTACTATTTTAGTGTTTGGGGAAGGAGAGAGAAAGCCAATGTGTCCAATCAGCCTTCTTACCTGGAGGTTCTTCTTCATTTCTTGCCATCAACTACATCAGCGCTGTCCTGCCCTGCACCCCCAGAGTCTAGTTTATGCCCTGAGCAGTCTCCTCAGCTGCTTTGCTTTTCTTTCTCCCCAAGGTCCCTGATGATTCTCTTTGTGGAGATTGACTACTGGGAGCGGCTGCTGTTTGAGACACCCCATTATGTGATGAATGTAGCCGAACGTGCAGAGGACCTGCGCATTCTTCGTGAAAATCTGCTACTTGTTGCTCGAGACTACAATCGGTAGGCCTTCAGTCTTCGCTGCAGCCCTCATATGCTGTTTGATGCCTCCTTGTCTTATCTGCTCCATGATGTTCATTTCCTACAGTATCCACCCTTTGCATTTTGTTCATTTCAAAGAAAAGGTGTCCCATACTATGTCTTATGGCCCTACGATGATTCCTGTCCCTTGCAGTTTTGTCTTTTAGCTTTAGGGTAGACAGCAAAAGCAACCAGGTCCCCTTCCATCTTATAGGGCACTTGGACCATATATATTGTAAGCCTGGGGCACTTCTCTAGGAATGAAACTGGATGGCATTAGGATTATGGGCACAGAATAACATCAGATTCACTGAACCAAGGCTATGCTGGCACCCTTCTCTTAATGCCCTTGGTACTTATTTCTGGAGTGAGGTTTTGTTTTGGGCTGAATATCTTTCTCAGCCCAATTATAGTCCATGGTGGGTGAAACCAGCAGTCTTGTTTGGGTGTCTAGAACTGAACTGTCCCAACATGGTAGCCACAGGCTGCATGTGGCTATTTCTATTTTAATTAATTAGTTGAAATTAAATAAATTTAAAAAATCATTTACTCATTTGCACGGGCTACATTTCAAATGCTCTGTAGTCACAGGTGCCAAATGGCTACTGTATTGGACAACTTAAGCTGTAGAACATTTCTATCACTGTAGAAAGTTTTATTGGAAAGCCCTGGTCTAGAATTGTGAACTTTCAGATTTTTTTCCACCAAGTTCCCTGGTGTGGAGGAGAGATGCGCAGAGCTTGACCCATCAGCTACCAGTCTGTTCTTAACACATAGGATTATTGCCATGCTGTCCCCAGATGAGCAGGCCCTGTTCAAAGAACGTATCCGATTCCTGGATAAGAAGATCCACCCTGGGCTCAAGAAACTACACTGGGCCTTGAAGGGAGCCAGTGGCTTCTTCATCACAGAGTGCCGCCTACATGCCAGCAAGGTGGGCCATGGTCATTAGACCGTAAAGGCTGACTACAAGGCTGGTGCATGGGAAATTAAGACCTGAGTCTTGGGTAGTGCTGGAGAGACTAGGGAATAGTGTGAAAGAAATTAAGTGTACTTAGGAAAGGATTTTTCTTTTATGCCACCAACTCTAGCTAGAGGACAGGTGGGAGGATAGAATTAGCCCCAGAGGGTCTCTTCCCAAGTTGAAACACGTGCCCCCCCATGGGTGGGATCTGACTCCAGGTGCAGGCGATTGTGAATGAATTCAAGGCATCCACTCTGACCATTGGCTGGCGAGCCCAAGAGATATCAGAAACACTACTGGTACACATTAGTGGCAAACAGGTGTATAGGGACCTAATATTTGAAGAGCACCAAAGAGAGCATCGGGCAGCTATACAACAGAAATTGGTGAACCTGCATCAGGACGTGGTAGCCATCATGACCAACTCCTATGAAATCTTCAAGAATGATGGTCCTGAGGTAGGGATCCCATGGCCAGGGCTTTGTGGTTGGGGAAGTCCCTAGCCCCCCAGTCTCATTATTCCCTTGGTCTTCCTTTCCTTTCCCAGTGTGTGCCTTTCCAAACATCCTGCTCTAGTCTTGAATTCATCCAACCTTCATTCTTTCAAACCTTCTTCCTTCAGGACTCAGCCTCCTTTCTGCCTTTCTATTTAACCATGTTGTTCCCATCCCTGTTGGCTGGTCCTCATTTCACAGGACCTGCTCTGTGTTCCCTGAGGGGTTCTCTTTTCCTCCCCTCTTCCCACCAGATTCAGCAGCAGTGGATGCTGTACACAATTCGGTTGGACCATATGATGGAGGATGCCTTGCGCCTGAACGTGAAGTGGTCACTGCTGGAACTGTCCAAAGCTATCAATGGAGATGGAAAGACCACCCCAAACCCACTCTTTCGAGTCCTTGTAATTTTGAAGAATGACATACAGGGAGGAGGGACACAGGTGGGGACCACTTAGCCCCAAGTACCCCCAAACAATCATACTTTACTTTCCAGTTTTCCTCAATACTTAAACTTGGCCCTTGGCCTTGGCTTTATCCTATGGCCTCCATGCCTGGTTCCAAGGTGTTCTACTTTACCAGTCCCGAGGCCTACCTCTTCCATGTCCTGTAGTAAGGCTCTTTCCACTCTGTTCTCACAGGTGGAATTCTCACCCACTTTGCAGACTTTGGCAAGTGTGGTCAATGACATTGCCAACCACCTTTTCTCCACCATCTCTGTCTTCCGCCGCCTCCCTGAAATTCTCATTAAGCGCAAGTTTCATCGTGACCCCATCCATATAATCGTGGGTGAGTGGACAATGGGGAGGTACACAGGTAACAGAAGTATAGGAGTGGGCAAAACTAAGAGGAGAGACCAGAGCTGTTTCCAGACATACTGGGCCAGTCATCTCCATGACTGGTGAAAAATGCAGGTCAAGAGGCCGGATTGGAGAAGGGAGCAAAGGCAGGGACAGAGTCCAGATTAGGTGACTAATGCTCAAGGGATTTGGGATTTGGGGTGGGTGATTAAGAAGGACGAGTTTGGGACTGGGTTGGGATATAAGACTTCTAGATACCAATAGCTAAGACATCCGAATCCTACAGATTTGAGTCATACTTTTATTGTCTGCCTCCTTTATTTTCCAATGCTCATGTTTGAAGCATATTTCTTCGGGAAGGTAGTATGGGAGTGGAAGGTCTGGGGCAGTGAGCAGGGGCCAGGTTGAAACTTGGGTTGGGATGGACGTTAATGGGAAGCATTTTGGTGGGTTTTGAAGAGCGAGATGAGGACATCAAGAAGATCCAGGCCCAGATCAGCAGCGGTATGGCTAACAATGCAAGCCTGCTGCAGAACTACCTCAAGACCTGGGATACGTATCGGGAGATCTGGGAGATCAACAAGGACTCTTTCATTCGTCGCTATCAACGCCTCAACCCCCCTGTCTCTTCTTTTGATGCCGACATTGCCCGGTAAGGAGGGCAGGTCTGTCTCTAAGAGGTAAAGAATCACAGGAGGAGTTCTAGACCTAGAGACTCAGGAAAGAGGGTTGGGAATAGGGGGAGGTGCAGAAAATGTGTCCTCAGCTATAGGAAAGCAACAGGACCTAAGACATTGGACCTTTGTTTTTTAGAAGTAGAGATGAGATAAGAACTGGACAAGATTTAGGGAAAAATCCATTTTGGTGAGGAGTGCCTATAGGGTTCTGTTGGGAAGGAACACTAGGGATCTAAAAGACAAGAGAAGTGAACACTTACTTTAAGAAGGTAGATTGAAGTTAAATTGAAGGAGATTCTTAAATTCTGGAGATAGGCATAGAATTCCCATTGCTTTATCCTTTAGTTATTTATTCATTTGTTCAAGAAACACCATTGTTTTATGGGTTATGAGGAATATAAAGAAGAAATGAACAAGCATTTTCCTTTTAAGGGCATTAGTGTAGGAGGGTAGATAAAAGTATCGCTGCAGGAGCAGTGGTCATAACTTCTTGAGAATGTTTGAAATTCCAGGCCTACCACTTTCTAGCTGTGTGATCTTAGGCAGGTTTCTTCTTAGTTTTTTCTTTCTTTTTCTTAGGGAGGTTACTTCTTTTCCTCAGCCTCAGTCTTCCATTATACTATCTACCTTATATGGTTGTGAGATTGTTAATTATATATGAAAGCACTGTAAACTCTATACTGTGCTAATGTACTTACTATTATATAAGCTTCCGTGTGATAAATGTATGATTAAGCTATATAAGGTCCCAGGGCAATTCAGTGGAAGGAGAGAGAATTTCCAGCCAGGGACATTAGGAAAGGCTTCATGAAGGGAGTGACTTTGGGGCTGGGCTTTACAGAATGGGTTAGATTTTAGCAGGCAGAGATGGGCAGTGTGTAGGCATTCCAGGTAGACAAAATAGCATAAGCAAAGGCATAACGATGGGAACACATAAGCATGTTTACCAAATAGTGACTCATCTGGAACATAGGTACAGGAAAGGAAGGATGCCAAGGGATTTATATATAGCAGCCAACTTCATTCTCTCAACAACCTTGTAAGGTGGAGTCTATTACTATCACCATGTTACAGATAAGGAAACTGAGGCTCCCAACAGTTAAATACCCTGCCTGAGGTCATAGAGCTAGTGAGCAGCAGTGTGAACTCAATCCATATCTATGTAACTCTAAAGCCTTGAATGCCAGACTAAGGAGCTCTCCTGGGGGAAGTGACTGGGAAAATGACATGATCACAGCCATATGCCTGGGGTAGACTGAGAAGGGAGATACCTGGGAGTAGCAGAATTATTTATTTATTTTTATTTTTTTGTTATTGTTTGAGAGCAAGACAGAGGGAAGGGGGAGGGCCCAGAACAGTCTCCATAATTGTACATCATTAGTTTTGACATAGTTTCATTCCACACAAGTGAATATGAGGCTTGCATGGGGTGTGAACTGAACTGGACTGGGGGCCTTCCACATAGGAGGCACACCCCAGTTCAACATATGGACTTGCATGGGCTGGGGTCAGGACTTGATCCCTGGACCTTGCAGCCTCAAGGCAAGCGCTCAACCTGCTGAGCCACCCTGGCATCCCAGCAGAATGCTTTAGAGCTGCTGCATAGGCCTGGGTGGTAGGAAATGAGAACTTGGACTGGCATTAGAGAAGTGGGCACATTTATAAAGAAAAAAACATCCTGGTGGGAATTTGGGCCCTTCCAGCTACACCGAGGTTGCTAACAACGTGCAGAAGGAGGAGACAGTTCTCAACATCCAGTTTGTGCTGCTGGACTGCTCGCATCTCAAGTTCTCTCTAGTGCAGCACTGCAACGAGTGGCAGAACAAGTTCACGACTCTGCTTAAGGAAATGGCAGCCCTGCGCCTCCTGGAGCTGCACACCTACCTGAAGGAGAATGCGGAGAAGTACGGGTGCGGGTGCCAGGCACAGGGTGGGCAGGCCCTGCCCTGTCCACTGACCAGTGCTCTCTTTGCCCGCCTGCAGAATCAGCCACCCTCCCCAGACACTGGAGGAACTGGGAGTCAGTTTGCAACTCATGGATACTCTGCAGCATGACTTGCCCAACCTGGAGACCCAGATCCCCCCCATACATGAGCAGTTCACCATTCTTGAGAAGTACGAAGTGCCCGTTCAGGAGAGCGTGAGTTCCAGCCGTGTTTGGCCCACTGACTTGGGCCCATGCCAGCAGCAGGTTGTAGGGGAAGCTAATTTCTCATATAGTGGACCCTTGTGCGTCAGAAGGGAGAGCATAGGAGTGATACGGGGAGAAGGCTCAAGATTCAAAAGCCTCTGAGGGCCAAAACTAACTCAAATGATATTTCTGGGCAGTTTGTGGATTACTTTTAGTCTCAGCAATTTAATGCTTGATTTCTTTGGGCCTCTTTGCATGCAGAATTGGCCACAGTCTCTGGTCAGAGGATCAGAAAAGAGTTCTTAAAACCATCGAGGAGAAGGACAGACATCTTGCTTGTGGGTCATCCTCCCCTCTTTGATGTCCCCAGGTACTGGAGATGCTAGACAGTGTCAATGGGGAGTGGGCCATGTTCCAACAAACTCTATTGGACAGTGAACAGATGCTGAAGAAACACAAGGAGAAATTCAAGACAGGTCTTATTCACTCAGCTGACGATTTCAAGAAGAAAGCACATAATCTTCTCGAGGAATTTGAAGCTAAAGGTACCCCTTTCTCAATTGCTTTCCCTTCCTTACCATACCATTCTTTTGACCCAGTCTTTCAACTCCTAGGGGAAGGTGCCAGGGTAGGGAAAGAGCTGTGCTGTGACACATCTGTCAGCCACACAGCTGTTGTCATTGACTTTTGGTCAAAAGGCAGCCCAGCTCACACCTGTTCCTGATTTTTGAGCCACATTTAATAGTTTTGGTAGATAAACCATCGTTTTTCAATGCATTCCCCCTTATTTTCCTTCCCTGCCCTCTCTCATGTGAGGAAGAAGTGAGATTTACCCACAAAGAGGTAGGAGAGCGAGGACACTCCTCTCAGGGAACCATGGCCTCGAGTGGGAATCTGAGCTTCATCTTGGATTTCCCCCAGGCCCCTTCACCAGTACTGTGGGACATCAGGCTGCTCTAGAGCAGATCTCCCAAATGCGGGCCATGCTGGGTGCCATGCGAGATGAAGAAAATAGTCTTCGTTCCAACTTGGGCATCTTCAAGATTGAACAACCAGTCTCCAAAGACCTGCAGAACCTGGAGAAGGTAGGGTGCTGAGCTAGGCCCTCCTGGTAACCAAGGGTGGGGGTGGCAGGAGACAGGAGAATGAGTCATAAGGGCCTGGGAAAACAGTTGGGACCAGGAAGATGGGTACATGAGAAGAGAAACTTTTTAAAAAATATTGCTGTAAAATTCAGATAGCAAAATAACCATTTTAAAGTGAACAATTCAATGGCATTTAGTATATTCACAATGTTCACCTCTAGTTTCAAAACATTTTTATCACCCCAAAAGGAAACCCTATACCCCTTAGCGGTCCTTCCCCATCCGCTCTTTCCCCAGCCCTTTTTTGGGGAAAGATTTATTTTCTGTGCATAGGGATTTGCCTACTCTAAACATTTCATATAAATGGAATCATACAATATGTGGCCTTTTAAATCTGGCTTCTTTCACTTATAGCATAATGTTTTCAAGGTTCATTCACGTTGTATCATGTGCCAGTACTTCCTTTTTATGGCTGAATAATATTCTATTGTATGAATTTACTACACTGTGTTTGTCCCATTAACAAGTTGATGGACATTTGGATTGTTTCCACCTTCTAGCTATTGTGAGTAGTGCTGTTATGAACATGTGTGTACTTAATTTGTCTGGGTCTTCGGTTCCAATTCTTGTGGGTATGTACGTAGGAGTGGAATTGCTGGGTCATATGGTAACTCTATGTTTAACTTTTTGAGGAATTGCCAAGCTATTTGTATAGCAGCTGCACCATTTTACACTCCCACTAGCAATGTAGGAGGGTTCCTATTTCTCTACAACCTTGCTAACACTTCTTTCTTTTTTTTTCCAGTTTTAACCATCCTAGTGGGTGTGAAGTAGTATCTCATTGAGGTTTTGATTTGCCTTTCTCTAATGACTAATGATGTTGAGAATCCCTTCCTATGCTTGCTACTTGAGGAGCTCTTTCTTTCGTTTTGTTTTGTTTTGAGAGAAGGTATGAGAGAGAGAGAAAGAGAGAAGGTGGGAGGGTCCAGAGCTGTCTCCATAGTTGTACGTCATTAGTTGTGACATGGCTTCATTCCACACAGGTGGATTTCGGGTTGTGTGGGGTGGGAACTAAACCAGGGTCCTCCACACTGGTTACCAGTTGCACCACAGTTCAGCACATGGGTTTGCATGGGCTGGGGCTGGAATTTGATCCCCGGACCTTGGAACCTCACCATTGCAAGGCAAGTGCTCAACCTGCTGAACTATCCTGCCATCCCCAACTTGATGAGCTCTTTTTTTTTTTTTTTTTTTTTTTTTTTTTTTTTTTTTTTTTTTTTTTTTTTTTTTTTTTTTTTTTTTTTTTTTTTTTTTTTTTTTTTTTTTTTTTTTTTTTTTTTTTTTTTTTTT
>PVKE010019494.1:0-28421 GCA_004027555.1 Craseonycteris thonglongyai | reverse complement strand
GTCATTTAACTGTGTCTGGGTACTTTGCCAGCATTGAGTGAGCTCTCTGAGTGTCTTGATTATTGCAGCCCTGAATTCTGTTTCACTTAGATTTGATTCCAAGTGTGCAAGGTCCTTTACTAAAGACTGCCCCTGATCTTCTGGAGGGGCTTTGGATTCTGAGGTGTGCATTGTGTTTGATGTGGTTCTTTTTGCTTTACGCATGAGTCTGTTTTCCCTCTGGTGGTTTGCCTATCAGATGGGCTTGTCTTTATTTTTTCTTTTGGACTCAGTTGTGGGAGAAGGAGATTTTGGGAGAGGGTTGGGGGAAGCAGACAGCTTCTGTGTCCTGGGGCACTTCAGGTTGCTGTCTTAGGTGTTAGATAGCAGGGTAGTAAAGGTGTGGCCAGGGGTGGGGGCATGTGAGTAGGAGCTAGGGTGGGCCTGAGACACTATAGCAGATTCCTCTTTCAGCAGGGGGGCTGGTGGTTCAGTGTGGGCGGGGTGCAGGAGCTCTGGTCTTTCCTCCTCCTGGCTGCCCCTCCTTCAATCGTATCTCTAAGGCACGCCCGCAGGGCAGCACTTGGATGGGCTGAGGCTTGGCAGAGGCCCTGGTCGGCCGCGCAGTCCCACGCACAGGCAATGACACTGCGGAGACCCGGCAGGCAGCCCAGTTGCGTGCGTGGTCCGCAACGCCCCAGAGGCCCGGTGGGCGGGACGCCAAAAGCCCAGCTGTGTGCTCGTGAGCAGGCAGCAGCGCTGCAGCGGCCTGGTGGGCACGGCACCGAAAGCCAGTCCCTGGCACAGGCAGTGGTGCTGCGGCGGCCTGGCGAGCAGGGTGCCAAAAGCCCTGTAGCGCACTGACGAGCAGGCAGCGGTGCTGCGGGGCGGCCCCGTGGGCAGGGCACTGAAAGCCCAACTGCGCGCTGGCAAGCAAGCAGCGGTGTTGCTGCGGCCCGGTGGGTGGGGTGCCAAAAGCCTGGGTGCATGCAGGCAGCGGCGCCGGCGCCGTGGAGGCCCGGTGGGTGGGGCGCCGAAAGCCTTGTGCGCACAGGCCGTAGCTCAGGCAGCAGCCGCTCTATGCTCCCGGCTCTGTTGAGACCGCCGGATTCACTCTAAGCACGTCCAATGCAGCTATGCCCACTCAAGCCCCAGCCCTCCAAGAGCCCTGTCTTCAGAAGGTGCTCCCTCACAGTCAATCTCCTCCATAAATCAGGGGTGCTGAGCTGCTGTGGGCTGGTGCCCTGCTCTCACCCTGCCCGCCGGGAAGTGCAGCCGCCCTGCTCCACAGTCCCTGTTCCACTTTAGGCTCTGTGATCTGATTAGGGCACTGTGTGCTATCTCTTGAGTTCGGATGTTAAAGTGTCCACAGTCTTGTGGGGATTCCACGCTCACTAGGTCTCGGCTTCCAGCCCGCCCTCGATCCAGTTCCACTTTGACAGTAGTCCCCCAATCCCCCTTTGTTTTTGCTAGCCCCGGGCCACGCTCCGAGTCTCTGTCCCCGAACAGCTGCTTCCCTTTTCCTCTCCCACTCTCCCCTTTTTTCTCTAACCTTTGTGTGTTGTTCTGCATTGTGTGGTTCTCTTAGTTGAGGTTTCTTCTCAGGGTTTCCCCTGTGGATTCTCCTCTGTTTCCAAGGCCCTTCCCAGGCAGTTATCAGCGTTCTCCTCTCATGCCGCCATCTTGGATCCCTTTACTTCTATATACCCATTTTATTAAGTGTTTTGATCATAAATGGATGTTGTATGTTGTCTAATGCATTTTCTGCATCAACTGATATAATCATATGGTTTTAATCTTTTATTTTGTTTATCTGGTGTATCACATTAATCAATTTGCCTATGTTGAACCATTCTTATGCCCCTGGGATGAATTCCACTTGAACGTGATGTATAAGCATTTTAATGCATTGTTGTAGTCTATTTGCTAATATTTTGTTTAGGATTTTTGCATTGGTGTTTATCAGAGGTATTGGTCTATAGTTTTCTTTTTTGTGCCATTCTTGCCAGGCTTTGGTATTAGGGTAATGTTGGCCTTGCAGAATGAGTTGGGAAGTATTGCCTCTTCTTCAATTTTATGGAAAAGTTTGAGGAGAATAGGTGTTAGTTCCTCTTTGAACACCTGGTAAAACTGGTTAGTGAGGCAATCTGGTCCCAGATTCTTGCTTTTGGGGAGGTTTTGGATGATTGTTTTAATTTCCTTACTGTTGATTGGTCTATTTAGGTTGTCCAGTTCTTCTTGATTCAGTCTGGATAGACTATATGTTTCTAAAACTTATCCATTTCTTGTAGGTTGCAAAATTTGGTGGCATAAAGTCTTTCCTAATATTCCTGTGTGATCCTTTGTATTTCGGTGGTATCAGTTGTAATTTCACCTCTTTCATTTCTAATTCGAATTATTTATGTGTTTTCTCTTTTTCCCTTGGTGAGCCTAGACAGGGGGTTGTCAATTTTATTAATTTTTTCAAAGAACCAGCTCTTTGTTGCATTAATTTTTTCTACTGTGTTTCTAATCTCTATTTTATTTAGTTCTGCTCTAATTTTTATTATTTCCTTTATTCTACTGGCTTTGGGTATTTTTTGTTCTTTTTCTAGTTATTGAAGATGTGATATTAGGTTGCTTACTTGTGATTTTTCTTGTTTCTTGAGATAGGCCTCTAGTGATATAAATTTCCCTCTTATTACTGCTTTTGCTGCATCCCAGTAATTTTGATGTTACTTGTTCATTCTCATTTGTTTCTATGTATTTTAAAATCTCTTCTTTTATTTCTTCTTTGATCCAGTAATGTTTTAAATAACATGCTGTTTAATCTCCATGCATATGTGGCTTTTCCTGCTTTCTTTTTGTAGTGGATCTCCAATTTCAAAGCTTTGTGATCAGAGAATACACTTGGTATGATTTCAATCTTCTTAAGTTTGCTGAGGCTAGCTTTGGGTCCCAGCATGTGGGCTATACTTGAGAATGTTCCATGTATACCAGAAAAGAATGTATAGTCCTGTTTTGTAGGAAGAAGTGTTCTGTAAATGTCAATTATGTTCAGTTGCTGTAATGTATTATTTAAAGCTGATATTTCCTTATTTATTTTCTGTTTGGATGATCTGTCCATGGCTGTCAATGGGGTGTTTAAGTCCCCTGCTATACAGTGTTCCCTCGCCACTTCGCGCTTCATGTTTTACGGCTTCAGTGCTTCGCGGGTTTTCCCAAAATATTCATCAAAAAATAAAAATGAAAAAATACAACCATGTCGGCAGCCACATTGCGGAAAGGAGCGTTGTTTCATGTTGATGCGCGAGAGAGAAGGATCCCTGCATGTCAAACAAAGAGATGAGCTGACTCAGAGTACATACCACGGGCTCTCATAAAGGCGCGTGATTAGTTTCCGGTGCGACATCGACCAATGAGAAAATTCCTAGGGGCAAATCCTACTTCGCGGTTTTTCAGCTTTCGCAGAAGGTTCTGGTCCCCATTAACCTCGAAAAACGAGGGATCACTGTAATTGTGTTTTTGTCAGTTTCATCTTTGAGATCTGTTAGTGGTTGCTTTGTAAATTTTGGTGCTTTTTGGTTGGGGACATCTATATTAATAAGTATAATATCTTCTTGTTGTATTGTCCCCTTTATCATTATGAAATGTCCATCTTTGTCTTTTATTAGCTTTTTGATCCTGAAGCCTGCTTCGTCAGATATAAGTATGGCTACACCAGATTTTCTCTGGGTGCCATTTGCTTGGAGTACTTTTTTCTACCCTTTCACTTTGAGTCTGTGTTTGTCCTCGTGGCTGAGGTGTGTCTCTTATAGACAGCATAAGGTTGTTTTTTGTTCTTTAATCCAATTTGCTACTCTGTGTCTTTTTATTGGTGAGTTCAGTCCATTTACATTTAGGGTGATGATTGCTATAGGAGGATTTCCTATAGCCATTTTATGTTTTGTTTTCTGGTAGTTTATTTTATTTATTTATTTATTTTATTGCTTTTTTGCTTTTTTATTCCCAATGGTTTTTTTAGTTTGATGGTGTTTCTGTTTTTTCTGATTTCTCTTTTTATTGTTATGTGTCCCAATTCTAAGTTCTTTTTCAGTGGTTAACATTAACTTTATGCAAAAGAAGGTTTTATATATACAGTTGTTCCTTTTCTTAAGGATGTTTCTTATCTCTATTCTCTTTGGAAATTTAAACCTTTACTTCCTCCCCTTTTATGTTTTTGTTGTTTTAATTTATCCCTGTTTACCTTTACTTTGTGTTTCAGGTCCTATAGCCTCCTTCAGTGTTTCTTTAAATGCTGGCCTTGTGCTGGAGAATTCCTTCAGTTTCTGTATGTCTGAAAAAGTCTTTATTCCTTCCTCATATCTAAAGGATAACTTTGTTGGGTACAGGATTCTTAGAGGCTAATTTTTCTGCTTTAATATTTTGAATTCTTTGTTCCATTCCCTTCTGGCTTATAGAGTTTCTGTTGAGAAATCTGGTAGTCTGATGGGCTTTCCTTTATAGGTTATGGTGTTCTTTTTTTCTGGCTGCCTTGAAGATTCTTTCTTTGTCTTTGACCTTTGATATCTTCAGTATAATGTGCCTTGGAGAGGGTCTGTTAGGATTCAAGTAGCTAGGGGTCCTGTTTCCTTCTTGGATTTGAGGTTCCAGTTCTTGCCATAGATTTGGGAAGTTCTCATCTACTATTTGTCTGAGTAAATTCTCTGTGCCCTTCTTGTCCTCTGCTCCCTATGGAATACCTATTATCCTTATATTATCTTCCTAATGGAGTCAGATAGTTCTTGTAGATATCTTTTATTTGTTTTAGCTTATAGGTCTCTGTCTTCCTTCTGTGACATTTCTAAAGTTTTGTCTTCGATTTTACTAATTTTTTTCTCCATCTAGTCAGCTCAGCTTCCTATGCTAGCTATTTCATTTTTCATTTCTTTTATTGTATTGTTTATCTCCAGAATTTCTATTTGCTTCTTTTTCATAGATTCAATTTCTTTTCTGAGATCACTTAGCTCCCTCTGTGTACTCTGTCAGTTTTCTTTGAGCTCTTTGACTGTTTTCAGAATTGCAGTCTTGAATTCTCTATCATTTAGCTCCTATTTTTCGGTATCTTCAAGTTCCTTTTCTGGAAATTTTTCTTTCTTTTTGAGCACCTTTGTTCAAAAGGGTGTTCATCACTGTTAGTTCATTTTGTTTCCTGGACATGAGGACTTTTTACCTGGTAGATGTGAAGAACTCTTTCTTTTCTTCCTAGCTGGTTTTGGTGTCTTATATTTTCTCTTGTTTACTTGGTTTTCTCACAGTGGGAGACTTCCTAGAGGGTGGACTTCTCTTTGACTCAGTCACCCTGGTCTCTGTATGCCTCCTCTTTGGGAAGGTATGGTGGGCGATGGTATTCTATGCCTACAAGATCCCACTGCAGTCAGAGCTGTCACACCTAGACCCCTCTGCTGCCTTCAGTGGGACAGGTGGGGGTGGGGCTTGTTCGGAAAGGTGCAGGTCTATTTGCATTACATGGCAATGGCAGCTTCCCTCTGCTGGCTTCAGCGGGAAGAGTGGGGGCGGGGTTTGTTAGGAAAGGCACAGGTCTGTTTGTAACATGGTGTAATAGAGGCTTCCCGGCAGCAGCTCACTGAAGGCCCACTATGGGCGAGGACTGCAGGGCAGCCCTGGGAGACAGCAAGGGGAAGCAGCCAGGCTCCATGTTCAAGGCCATGCAGTGCTCCTGTTGGGGCCTCACCTCACTGAGGGCCACTCTGCGCCTCAGCCGCCAGCACACTCCCAGTGTCGGCGCTCCAGCCACTGGAACACCCACCTCTGGCTCCATTTGTGGCCTCACATTCCACAGGCCCCCAGCTCCAGCCACCCGACTCAAGTGCCAGCAGTCAGATCTTCACTCCGGTCACCCATACCGATCTCTGGCTGCTGCTGGTCCTCACTCCGGCCTCCTGCCCTGCGCTCCGGCCGCCCTCCCCCATGCCCGGCTGCTCCCCCCGCACCCCAACCGGGGCCTCTCGCCACCTTCAGCTGCACCCGCTTTTCCGTCCACCCCGTGCTCTGGTGTCTGTGCCTCCACCTCTGTCCGTTATAGGCCTCCGGCCCGTCCAGAGTTGTTCTGCTCCTGGACCTGCACCCCCGCGCTCCCACCTCGTCAGTCTCTCCTCTGTGGGGCTGGGGTCAGCCCCTGGGTCGTCACTGGGTGGGTCTCTGGGTCGAGCTCTGTGGTGTCTCCACACGGCTCCCTTTCTCTCTCTCTTATTCGCCTTGGTTTCTCCAGCTTTAGGTATTTTCTTGGGTGTATCAGCCAAGGCTGTGCGCTACTTAGGATTCTCTGGTTGAATTTTAGTTGTTTAAATTGTTGTCTTTCCAGGAGAGGTTTCAAGAGCTCCTTTCATGCGCCATCTTGGTGATGCGTCCCCGCACCCCCCCCCCCAAAGACTACTAGCAGGGGTGGCGAACCTTTTGGCGATTGAGTGCCAAAGTTTATGAAATAAGAATATACTCGCTCGACTCGCATGCCAACCCATCGAGTGAGATAGAGGTATCGATTATTTTTATGTCTATAAGAGGCATAGGATGTTTTTATAACAAAAAACAATAATTCTGTGTGCCGAAGTAATTGCTCCGCATGCCACTTTGGGCACGCATGCCATAGGTTCGCCACCCCCGGACTAGACTCTTAATCACTACAAGATCTCACTGGCAGGAAAAAATAGAAACAACATGAAAGAGACACTTCTGAAGTTTCCCTGAGGTCTGGAGGAAGGGAAGTACCAAAAGGATCTGTTAACACAGTGCTGAGTCAATACCAAATGTTCTGAGCAGGGATGTGAGGGTGTAGTCCCACATGGCTGAAACAAAGTCACAAACAAATAAAAGTGAAGGGAGAAAACTCCAGGCAGGAAGGAATTCCCAGATGCTTGGCTGCATAGCTAGCTCTTCCCTGAGAGCTGGTGGGCGCACCACTACCACTTCTCCAAGCTCAAAGGGAGGGCCTCTGGTCATCTAACTGGAGAGGCACAAAGTAAACCCCTTTTTCCTTTTACTTATCTGAGATTGTTGACATACTTCAAATACAATTTTACTAGAAAACTAGCTGAAGGACAAAATCTTCAAAAGGCAAAGGAAGAAATTCAATTCTAGAATACATATTTATGATAATAAGGAGGGTGAACTCTGGTCACAATTTGCTTGGCTGGTCCCTCTCCCTGGACACTAAAACTATCTCTTCCTCCAAATTCATCTCTCTTGCTTGGATGGTGGAGCAAGCTACTTTGTCTTCCATCACAGGATGGGTATTCTGGAAGCAGAAGTTGAGATGGAGTTTTGGGTACAAGATGGTTATTAGGGATTGTTGAAAACAAGACAACAGACCCAAAATTGAGTTGCTTACGCTAAACCCTTTGTGAACAAACTGAGTTTTTTTTTTAAGATTTATTTTTATTGTTTTTGACAGAGAGAGAGAGATACAGAGACAGAGACAGAGAGAAAGGGGAGGGCCCAGAACAGTCTCCATAGTTGCACATCATTTGTTTTCCCACATAGTTTCATTCCACAGGTGGGCGTGGGGCTGCACAGGGCAGGAACTGGGCCGGGGTCTCACCTCGGTGAGAACTGAACCGGGGGCATTCCCCAGTTTGGCATATGGGTCCGCACGGGCCGGGGCCGGGATTCGATCCTTGGTCCCCAGGGCTGCAAAGTGAGCACTTAACCCACTGAGCCATCCCGGCTTCCCCCAAACTGAGTTTTGAGACTTAAAGTTTCAGCTTTTCCAGAAATAGAATCTTAAACCAGCCAAGCAGGAATAACCTTATCAATGTCAGCTAGGTGATCTGATAAACCTCTGCCATCAGTTATAGGGAAACTAATCTTGCGATAATCAATCTACTTTTTTTTTTCCTACTATAACTTTTTTGTTCCTGCTCCTTAGTTTAGTGGGGGAAAACAGACAAGTAAAGAGACAAGTTGGTAATTTATTGTGATAAATATTTGAGTGGAAGTAAGTTCAGGGTACTGGGAGAATCCAGAGGGGAAAGTAACTGCCTGGGAGCATAGGGGATGTCAGTGTCATTTCTTTATATCTACTAGAGATCATCTGCTACAGAGAAGACAGATCATAACTAGGTGGATAGGATGGCTCATCTAATAGCCACCCAACTCTGTCTTATTTTCACAACGGGCCCATGAACATAATAGCCACAATGGCAGGAATGGAAGCTACACATGAAGCCAACAGCATAGGCTCATTCTTAACTAGGCTGTTTTGGCTATTACTATTAGTGAATGCCTGACCTGTCTTCAGGGGGCACTGATGCTGAGCCCTTGATATGGTGTCATCCTGTTAGGACAGCAAACAGCTACTTAAAGGCAAGATTAGTACAAAAGGCCCCTTCTCCTGTGGAGGAAGAAATGCTTCCCCCTTACTGAAATTGATACTTGCTCTGGAAATGTTTGCCTTTCTTTTCCTATTGGAGTATCTAGGATGCTTGCTACTTCCTGCTCAGCAGGTCAAACTAGCATAATGTCATCGTTGTAATGGTCCAGCATGATGTGTGGGCTATTGAGATGATCAAGACCCCCTCTGGCTATATTATACCACAGAGCAGAAGGTTGACATAGCCCCAAGGAAAAATAGTGAAGTAATGCAGTGTTTTTATGAGCACCACTATCCCAAGCTTTGGAGTTAGAGAATGCCTGATAAACTGACATGGATGCCATGTAATGTTGCCTCAGACCAACTGATCCCTTTTATGACAAAGAAGGTGCATGACAATAGTCACGACCCGTCCTACCATATATTGTATTCCTGGAAAGCAGCTGGCAAAACAGAATTGTTAAATGGTTCAGCTAAAGTGCCAACTTGAGGACAGTACTCTGTGGTGTCCTGTCCTCTAAAAGGAAGTGTATTCACTAAGCCAACAGCTAGTATATAAGGGTAGAAGTAGGATTGGCCCCTTTCTCCATCACTCCCAGGAACCAACTCCCCAATTTTTGCTCATCCCCTCAATCTTAGACTGCTATATTTGGGGTCCTGGTTTCCAGGGAGGAAGCCTTCACTACTAGGGAACACAGTAAACATGAATCTACAACTGCTATCTGATCACTTTGGGCTCTTTATGCCTGTGGGCCAGCAGGCAATGAAAACCTTATGATACTGGCAGAAGTGATTGACCCTAATTATCCTAATGAGCTAGAGTAGTTGCCACAAAACAAGGATAGTGAGAATATCTGGAATGCTGAGGTTCAATGATATCTCTCAGAGCTTCCATGCCTGTTAAGAACTATAAATGAGCATTAAAGCAACACCACACTGCCTGATAAGGGCAAGGCAACCAAGAGCTCAGACCCCTCCCTGGAGGATGAAGGTCTGAGTCATCCTGTCAGACAGGCAAACTAGAAGCCCTGAAACAGGAAAATGGGGGGAGTGGACAGAGAAGAAGATAATACCAATTACCATTTAGGACTAGTTGCAACTAGTGGAGTTGTAGCTTGTTTCAATAATCCTTATCTAGTAAATCTTTTCTAGAGATTGTACCGCCTACTCTCTTTAACAAAATGGATTTATTTGGGATGCAAAAGGATCTTAGTGGTGCAAGGAGTGACTTTACCACAGCCTGTTGTCATATCTCCTTAGCTTACCTTTGATATTAGCTATTACTGTGGTCGACAATTCTTTGTGATTGCAAACTCACATTGGGCTGACATCTTCCTACCTCAAGCAGGAAGCTACTAACATCACTTAATGTTTTATTTTTGATATTTCATTTCTACCAGAATCCAGGGGCAATTAAGATTTGCTTTGAAAATGGAAGATAGCCAGCAGAAAATGTGTAGTTTTACTTAAAATCCCTAAGGGTCTACACTGTAATTCTCCTACTGGGGTTTTTGGCAGAGGCTTCCCAAACAAAATTTTTTTTTTTTTTTTTTTTGCTATAGGCACTTCCGATTCAATTAGGTCTGTGGGGTCTCAAGACCCAAGCAACAGGGCAACTTGAAAAATTTGCCCTGCTGTAGAGCCTTTTCTTCTTCTTTTTTTTTTTTTAAGACTTATTTATTTATTTATTTATTTTGACAGAGACAGAGATAGAGAGAAAGGGGAAGGACCTAGAGCAGTCTCTATAGTTGTATGTCATCAGTTTTCAACATGGTTTTGTTCTACACAGGTGCGCAGGGTAGGAACTGGGCTAGGGGCCTCCCGCATAGGAGGCACGCCCCTTTGAGCCAGGGGTCTAGCCGGGAGGGTAAGAACCAAACTGGGGGCCTCCCATATGGGAAGCACACCCCAGTTCAGCATATGGGTCTGCAAGGATTTGATCCTTGGTCCCCAGGGCTACAAAGCAAGCACTTAACCCACTGAGCCATCCCAGCTTCCCCTAAAGATTTATTTTATTTTTATTTATTTTATCATTTGAGAGAAGATGGTGGGGGGCAGAGGGGCAGAGCAGTCTCCAGAATTGTGTATCATTAGTTGTGGCATGGTTCCATTCTACACAGGTGGATGTTGGCTCATGCAAGATGGAAACTGAACTGGGGGCCTCCCGCATAAAAGTCAAGAGCCTTCGCCACAGTGCTATCCCTGTGATTACCAGTTGTACTGCAGTTCAGCATATGGGTTTGCACATGCTAGGGCCAGGAATTGAACCCCAGAACTTGTGATTGCAAGGCAAGCACTCAACCACTGAGCTATTCTGGCATCCCCTGCAGAGCCTTTTCTGGCGCTGAGACCTACTCAAAACTGGAAGCTTTGGAACTACTTGGTAAAGCAACATGCTCCAATGTAGTATATAAGGTCTTACAATTAAGTTCAGAGACTGGTCACCGTGCGCTTACATTGGCAACACTGTACAAACAACTCAGTAAGGTTTCATAACCTTGATGTATTAGTGTCTCATTGCTGTGTTCCTGTCGACATGTGGTGGTGTCTTGCTGAGTAGCATTCATTGTTGTTGTGTATTTTTGTGTGCCATCATGAGAATGTTGGAGCTTGAATTAGAGCAATGAACAAATATTCAATTTCTTGTTAAACCTGGCAAGAGTAGAAGTGAAATCAGGGAAATGTTAGTACAAGTTTATGGGGATAATGTCATAAATAAAATGTCAGTGTACAAATGGATTAAACATTTTTCTGAGGGGAGAGAAAGCATCACTGATGAAGATAGCTCAGGGCAGCCAGTAACAAGCAGAACTGATGAAAACATTGCAAAAATTCATTGAATTGTGCATCAAAATTGTTGGCTGACTGTGAGAAGCATAGCAGACCAAGTAAACATCAATAGAGAAACAGGAAAATCTTCACTGAAAATCTTGGCATAAGAAAGGGGTCTGCAAAAATGGGCCCAAAGGTGCTTACTGATGAACAAAAGCAAAAGAGAGTCAAAGTTTTCCAAGACCCTTTGGAGAGGAAAGATGGTGTTTGGGGCTGTGTTATCACTGGTGATGAAACATAGGTGTACCAATATGACCCTGAAACAAAGCGTCCAAGTGCATAATGGAAGTCAACCAATTCTTCATGACCAAAATAGTTCTGTCAGTCCAAATCAAGAGTCAAAACAATATTGCTAAACTTTTTTAATACCAGAGGGATTGTTCATTAGAAATTTGTACCAAGTGGCCAAACATAGTCAACCAAGTTGACTATTTGGAAGTGCCAGAAAGGCTGAGTGAAAAAGTTAAACAAAAATGACCTGAACTTTACCTCAACAACGCATGGCTCTTGCATCACGACAATGCACCAGCTCATACGGCACTGCCTGTGAGGGACTTTTGAGCCAGTAAATAACTGTATTGGAACATCCTCCCTACTCACCTGATCTGGCCCTTACTGACTTTTTTCTTTACCTGAAGATAAAAGAAATATTGAAAGGAAGACATTTTGATGACATTGAGAACATCAAAAGTAATACAATGATGAGTCTGAGTGCCATTCCAGAAAGAATTCCAAAATTGCTTTGAAGGGTTAACCAGGTGCTGGTGTCAATGCAGAGCTTCCCAAAGGGCATACTTTGAAGGTGACCATAGTGATATTCAGCAATGATGTATGCAGCACTTTTTTAAAGATGAGTTTGCAAACTTAATTGTCAGGCCTTGCATGTTAAAATCCAAACTGGGGAAGCTGGGATGACTCAGCGGGTTAAGTGTTCACTTTGAAGCCCTGGGGACCAAGAATCGAATCCCGGCCCCGGCCCGTGTGGACCCATATGCTGAACCGGGGTGTGCTTCCCATGGGGGAGGCCCCCAGTTCAGTTCTTGGCCCCCCAGTTTGGACCCTGGCTTGAGGGGCCATGCCTCCCATGTAGGAGGCCCCAAGCCCAGTTCCTGCCCTGTGCGGCCTCCGCCCATCTGTGTGGAATGAAACCATGTTGAAAGCTGATGACATACAACTATGGAGACTGCTATGGGCCCTCCCACTTCTCTCTGTCTCTCTCTGCCTCTGTCAAAAAATAAAATAAATCTTTAAAAAAAAAAAAAAGAAAAAATCCAAACAGGTCGACTGTGTTCCAATGTAATAGATGTCCAAAATCCAAAAAGGCCTACCAAGATTGTGCCTCTTTATTCATGGTGGTCAATATAAGGTGAAGCAGCCTGCCTCTCATTTTAAAAGCTATATTTTAACATGCCTTAAGTAATTAAAGCCCTAGAAATTCAGGGTTCTGAATTTTCACAGGGTTTATCTCCCACCTTCTAGAATGCATGAGTTCTATTTACCAAGGTATCTAGGATGCTTGTTACTTCCTGCTCAGCAGGTCAAATAAGCATAGTGTCATCAATATAATGGTCCAGCACGATGTTATATGGGCTATCAAGATAATCAAGACCCCCTGTGGCTCTTTATGCCACAGAGCAGGAGGTTGACATAGCCCTGAGGAAAAATAGTGAAGTAATACAACTGTCATGTCATAGGAAAGCAGATTGCTTTTGAGCTGAAAAGAAAACATTTTCCAGATGCCAGGGGCTATATTGATTTGCTCCAATAAAGATACCAAGTTCAGGTTGCAGCTATAATTGAATTCACTACTTGATTGCTTTTATAATAATCCATAGTCATTCTCCAAAATTCTTTAAGCTTTTGCATCTGCCAAAAGCACAAATTAAATGAGATTGTCATAGGAATAACTACTCTGCATCTTTCAAACTCTATTGGTGGTGCTAATCTTTGCAATTCTCTCAGGAATGCATTAACTATCATGATATTGAGAAAGAGGATGCTTTTGTTTCCTCATAGCTACAATACACAAGTGTGGGCAACTA
The DNA here is from genome assembly GCA_004027555.1 of Craseonycteris thonglongyai. Taxonomy (NCBI): domain Eukaryota; kingdom Metazoa; phylum Chordata; class Mammalia; order Chiroptera; family Craseonycteridae; genus Craseonycteris; species Craseonycteris thonglongyai. The sequence continues at coordinate 15,221 of PVKE010019494.1, read as the reverse complement.
CAAGGTGGTAACGTAGGATTGTCCCTGATCACCATTATTTCCAATGACCCAAGTGTAGAATTCATGTTTCCTGTCCTATAATCTTAGGACTTGACAAATTCCTATCTGTGTGTGCACACACATATGTATATGGGTGTCCTTGTGTGTGTGTGAGGGTGTGTGTGTGTGTGTGTGTGTGTGTGTTTTCTACCAGGGAAATGTAAGCTGTGACCATGGTTTGGCCACTTTGAGCTCCTCGTGACAGTGGACAAGCAGGCACATATGTCCTGGTAGGATAGTTGATCCTGATTCACATGAATAACAAGGGCTGCCATTTCATAATGGGTAAAGAAAGATATGTCTGGAATTCAGGGGATTCACTGGGGCATCTCTTGGTGCTTCTCTGTCCAGTGATAACTCTGAGTGGGTAACCACAGGAACCATGGTAAGGCAAGGGGGCTGAAGGTCTGTATCACCCCACCGAGCAAGTAACCCAGATCAGCCAAAGTGCTGACTGAGCGCAAGGGAAACCTAGAATTATTGGTAGAGCAGGGAGATGATGAATATCAATTATGGCCCTGGGACCGTATGTAATAAAGGAATGCAACTTGATTTTATAGTCCCTTTGTAAAAATATGCAACTGGCCATCCGCTTAAAGAATTGGATTTAAATTTCTCCTCTTGGGAAATAAATGAGAACATCATCTTTTCTCACACAAGATCAAGACATAAATGGGTATGAAAGAGGTGTAGTCAAAGAATGGCATATTTGAAATTGTGGTGGGATTGAAGTTACTGTAATAACAAGGCTTTTAATATAACTATGGAAGGGCATGGCTTAGATAGAATGGACAACAAGTTAATGGAGAAGAGAATATTAAGGAACTTAGAATCCAGGGCACTGGAATAATCATCAAGGTGGGTAAGAAAATTCCCAAGAATGATGTTGGAGTGTTGGAGAGAGTGATCCGGGAGCTAAAGTGCTCAAAGCTTGCGGGAGGGGAGCAGAAGTGCTCTAATCAAGCAGGATTGGGAATGGTGTAGTCTCTTTATGTTATGGAAGAGAGGGCATTTAGGCTTAGCAATGAGAAACAAGGAGAACATGGAACCCCTCTCCAGGCCCAGTGATACAAGGGCTATAGGAGAGCAAGCAACTATCTATTGGGAGGATTGCAAAGAAGGCAGTACCTGGGGAAGCAGGGATGGCTGGGCAGGTTGAGCGCTCCCCTTGCAGCCCCGGGGTCCAAGGATCAAGTCCTGGTCCTGGCCCTGGCCCACGAGGAACCATATGCTGAGCTGGGTTGTGCTTTCCATGGGAGAGGCCCCGGGTTTGGCCCTCAGCTCTAGGGGACCTGCCTCCCATGTGGGAGGCCTCTGGCCTGGTTCCCGCCCTGTGCAGCACCCCGCCCACCTGTGTGGAATGAAACTATGTCGAAAACTAATAACATACAACTATGGAGTCTGCTCTGGGCCCTCCCCCTCTCTCTGTCTTGCTTTATCTCTGTCTCTCTGTCAAAACAATGGAATAAATCTTTAAAGAAAAAAAAAGAAGAAGAATAAAGAAGGATCCTCAGACAAGAATTTCAATGCAGAGCAAAAAGATGAAGAAAACATTTGTGAAAGAGGGTGAGGATGCAGAATATTCTAGATGAATGACCTTGAGCTGCAGGGGCAATAGTGGAAGGATTTCAAGGAATAAAGAGTTATGGCAGGTGGGGTCAGAAAAGGTGAGGTACAAGATGAATAGGGATTAGAGCCAGGGAATTGAGAATGACTTGAGTGGCTACATGCACAGGGCTAAAGGGCTCAGTGAGATTCATCCTGATGAGTCCAATGCAGAGTCATGGAGCAGCTGCAAGTGTGCAAGAGAGGAGTGTGAATTCTTGCCCAGAGTATGCACATCTGGGCTTCCCCCTCAGCCCTGCTGAAGGAGGCATGGAGTCCTGCAGACATTGGGAATGGGTCCTGCTTCCAAAGCACAAGATCCTGCCTCATGACATCTGTGGACAGGGAGAGAGCTTTTGGAGAGCAGACGTGTCCTCTTACTCCAGCTGAGTGGGCACACTAGCCCCCTACCGGTCACAATAATATGAGCACTGGATGTTCTCTTCCTGGGAGATCTTGCAGCTCCTTGACATTAGGCCGACCTGTCCTTTGGTTCTGTGCTTTGACAGGGGACTGTTTTCTTTGCTTGTATTTGGCATATGTCTGCTTATTTCTAAGACACCATTAAACATAGAAAAACCTTCATACCCTTTAGCCTTTCTTTTAATTTCTGCACCTACTTTACATAACTCTTTAATTCTTTATCTTCTTTGGAAAAGGAGTCTATTTTTAATTTCCTGACATGTCTCTCATAACCTCCTGTTCTCTTTTTCTGTTACTCTGAATCCTTCTTTTACCTTGACTCTACTTTTTTGTGTGTGTGAGCTTGTTCAGCCTGACACAGCTAGCCCAGACTGTTTTCCATTTATTCCAAGCAGTATACAAACTTCTCTCCTTATGACCCTTCAGAAAGACTTGGTGACCTGTACACAATAACCTGAGTTTATTTACATTGTGCATTGTATTTATATTAATTAACCCTGATACCTTCCCTTCTTCTAATACAGAAGCTTCCTGGGGAACCCACACTAAGATGCTGTTTGCCTGGCTGGTACAGAGACTGTTCTGGGGTTGAGGGGTAAGTGGACAAATGTGTGAGCGGGTTATAATTTTTTAAGGACTTAGAGATCAGACTGAGAGTTTAGACTTGACTTCAGAGACCATTCATGCACTGGATGATATCTGAGTATTTTTCTTACAATTTACTACTTTCACAATTGATATATTAATTCCTAGATTTCTATCAATCCTACGTTTTTCATTGAGTTCTGGCTAATACATCTTGCTCAAGTCAGAGACTGCAGATTTCTTATCTATCAATTACCTGTAAAAAAGAAACTCTAAAGAGAGAAGTGTTATTAAGATGTAAGACAGAGATGAAATTTGGGAAATATGAAGCCATTCTCAAGACTTTGTTAGAGAAAGATGAAGGCTTAGAAGAGTCACAAGACTATAGCTCTCTTGACAGGATTTTTATTTGTAGCCCTCCTGCTCAATATTTTATAGCTTTGTAAAGTTATATAAAAAGTTTCTTTAAAAAAATTAAGTTTTCAAATTTTTAATACTATTTCCTATGGTAGGAAACCTTGAATCTCAAAGCATTGCATAATAATTGGTTGTCATGGGAAATAGCGTAACCATCCTAAGGGGATATAAATAGCCTAAACCCCTTTGTTGTGCACAGGAGTCTCAGAATACCATATCTGACTCTTCTCATGTAGGCCCATAATAAAATTAATAAAGTCAGTGACTATTTGTCTTCTTTTGTTTTAGATTTATTTTATTGTTTGAGAGAAGGCTTGTGCACGTGGGAGAAAGAGACAGGGTCAGAGACTGAGAGAGAAAGATAAGGGGGGAGGATCCAGAGAGCAGTCTCCATAGTTGTACATCATTAATTGTGACATGGTTTCATTCCACACAGCTGGATGTGGGGCTATGCAATGTGGGAACTGAACCAGGGCCTCCTACATGGGAGGCAAGAACTTTTGCTACCATCCTAGTGGTTACCGGCTGTACAACAGTTCAGCATATAGGTTTTTACATGGGCTGGGGCCGGAATTCTATCCTGGACCTTATGGTTGCAAGGCAAGTGCTCAACCTGTTGAGCTATCCCAGAATCCCCTATACAGATATTTTTGATACAGAATCCAGATATTAAGAATCCAGGAAGGCATGGATTCTTAAGTAGGGATTTATGAGTAAGGTAACTAGAAATTCTTAGGCACCTGAAAATTGAATGGATATTTGGTGTCTATAGAAATTTTCTCTAAAGATTAATAATGGTTTTATCATCCTCCAGACAGCTAATTTCCCTTCATATCTTTTTTATAAAATTTTTAAAGATTTATTTTTATTGTTTTTGACAGAGAGAGAGAGATACAGAGACAGAGACAGAGAGAAGGGGGAGGGCCCAGAACAGTTTCCATAGTTGCACATCATTGATTTTTCCACACAGTTTCATTCCACCGGTGGGAGCGGGGCTGTACAGGGCAGAAACTGGGCCGGGGTCTCACCCCAGTGAGAACCGAACTGGGGGAACCCCCCGGTTCAGCATTTGGGTCCACACGGGCCGGGGCCGGGATTCGATCCTCAGTCCCTGGGGCTGCAAAGTAAGTTCTTAACCCACTAAGCCATCCCAGCTTCCCCAATGTCATCAGTTTTTGACATAGTTTCATGCCATGCAGCAGGGCAGAGGAGCCACACATGGCAGGAACCAACCTCTCGCATAGGAAGCAAGCCCCTATGTGCTGGGGACTGAACTGGGGGCCTCCCACATGGGAAGCTTGCCCCAACAAGAACTGAACTGGGGCCACACCCCAGTTCAGCATATGGGTCTTCATGGGCCGGGGCCAGGATTCGATCCTCAGACCACAGGGTTGCAAAGCGAGTACTAAATTTGCTGAACCAGTCTGGCATCCCCTATTTTGAAGTTATAGTAATTTCAACTGCTTCTCCAGTAGCTCAGATAAGTCTGGGTCTATGTTCCAGGTGGGAGTGGTGGGGCTATCATGAAATAAGAGGGGGTGCTCCCTTGCCAGCAGCTACCAGGGCAGGGAACAATGGGGCCTTCAAACAACTGCTAAAGACCCTTAGGTTCCTAAAAAGGCAGCATGATACCCTGGAATAGAGAGCAGCTCTGGCAGTTTCTAGTCCAGCCAAGCTCTCAATCTCCCTGCTGTACAGAATGATCAAAAATATCATCAATGGGAAAGCTGGGATGGCTCAGCGGGTCAAGCGCTCACTTTTAAGCCCCAAGGACCGAGGATCGAATCCCAGCCTGGCCCATGCGGACCCACATGCTGAACTGGGGTGTGCCCCCAGTTCAGTTCTTGCTGGGGCCTATGTGGGAGGCTCCCGGCCCAGTTCCTGCCCTGTGCAGCCCTGTGCCCATCTGTGGAGTGAAACTATATGGAAAACTAATGTCAACTATGGAGACTGCTCTGGGCCCTCCCCCTTCTCTCTGTCTCTCTCTGTCTCTGTTTCTCTCTGTCAAAAGTCAATAAAATAAATCTTTAAAAAAATATATCATCAAGATGGCAGCATCATACCAACCAATGTCACCCCAACAAATTTAATAATAATAAAAAAAAGATGGTGGCATCAGAGGAGCTCTTGAAACCTCTCCTAGAAAGAACAATGGATTGAACAACTAAAATCCAACCAGAGAATCCCTAAGCAACACACAGCCTCAGCTGAGAGACCCACTCATCACAAGAAAATACCTAAAGCCAGAGAAAGGAAGGCGAGTGAGAGAGAAGGAAACGGGGCAGTGTGGACACATGCCGCAGAGCGTGACTGGGAGATCTACCTGGTGGCTGACACAGAGACTGGCCCAGAGACTGGCAGAGGAGAGATTGAGGTGGGAGCTTGGGAGTGAGGGTGCAGAATGACTCTGGGAGGGTAGAAGGCCTAGAGCAGACAAGGGTGGAGGTGGGGGCAGCCAGAACACAGAGCGGAAAGCAGAAGCAGAGCTGCTGGCTGTAGTAAGACACCACAGCAGGAGCGTGGAGAAAGCAGTCATAGTTTGGCTAGGGCAGCCATAGTGCGGGATAGGAGGACAAACTGAGGCGCCAGCAGCAGCTGGAGATCGGTGCGGGTGACCAGAGCTTGGGTCCGGCTACCTGAGCATGAATTGGATGGCTGGAGCATGAGACCCGTGGAGCTTAAGACCAGCAACTGGAGTAGGAAGCAGGCATTCCAGTGGCTGAAATGCCAGCAGTTGAAGTGCAGAGTGGCCTTGGATGACGTAGGGCACCCACTGGAGCACTGCATGGCCTTGGACACAGAACCTGGCTCCTTTTCCTTGCTCTCTCCCATGGCTCACACCCTTGGCTCTGCCCAGAGCCTACATTCAGTTAGCTGCTGCCACGAAGCTGCCATTACCCTGCTGAAGCCAGCAGAAGGATCCAGGAAAACTGTGAAGCACAGATGTGGCAGCTTCTGACTACAGTGGGATCTCAGAGGCATAGAATACCATCACCCACATAGCTTCCCAAAGAGCAGGAATATAGAGACCAAGGTGACTGAGTCAGAGAAGCCCACATTCTAGGAAGTATCCCACTATGAGAAAACCAAATAACAAAGAGAAAATATTTATAAGACACTGTAGCAACACCAGCTAAGAAGTAAAAGAAAGATTTCTTCACATCTACCAAGGGAAAAGTCCTTATGCCCAGGAAAAGAGATGCTTTAACAGCAATGAGTACCCAGTAAAAAAAGATGCTCAGAAAGGAAATATTAGTCTCCAGAAAAGGGACTTGAAAATATGGAAATATATGAGCTAAATTACACAGAATTCATGACTGCAATTCTGTAAACACTCAAAGAGATCAAAGAAAATTGGCAGAGTACACAGAGGGTTCTAAGTAATCTCAGAAAGGAAATGTATAAACAAAAGGAATACTTTAACAAAGAAATTGAAACTATAAAAAGGAACCAAATAGAAATTCTGGAGATTAACAACAAAATAAAAGAAATGGAAAATGAAATAGTTAGCATAGGAAGCAGAGGCAACAGATGAAGGAAAGAATTAGTGAAATTGAAGACAGTAATTTGGAAATGTCACAGAAGGAAGACAGAGACCTAAAAGCTAAAAATGAAAGGTATCTACAAGAACTACCTGACTCCATTAGAAAGAGTAACATAAGAATAATAGGTATTCTGGAGGGAGCAGAGGATGAGATGGTCACAGAGAAGTTGCTCAGCCAAATAGTAGATGAGAACTTCCCAAATCTATCACAAGAACTGGAACCTCAAATCCAAGAAGGAAACAGGACCTCTAGCTACTTGAATCCTAACAGACCTGCTCCAAGGCACATTATACTGAAGATGTCAAAGGTCAAAGACAAAGAAAAAATTCTCAAGGCAGCCAGAAAAAAGAACATTATAATCTATAAAGGAAAGCCCATCAGACTATCATCAGATTTCTCATCAATAACTCTGCAAGTCAGGAGGGAGTGGAATCAAGTATTCAAAATATTGAAGGAGAGAAATTATCAGGCAAGAATCCTGGACCCAGCAAAGTTATCCTTTAGATATGAAGGAATAATAAAGACATTTCAGACATATAGAAACTGAAGGAATTCTCCAGCACAAGGTCAGCATTTCAAGAAATACTGAAGGAAACCATTGGACCTGAAACAAAAAGTAAAAATAAAGAGGATTAAACTGGGACAACAAAAACATAAAAAAGGAGAAAGTAAAGGTTTAAACTTCCAAAGAGAATGGAAATAAGAAACATCCATAAGAAAAGGAACCACTGCATATATGAAACTTTTTTCTACATAACATTCATGGTAACCACTAAAAAAGAACTTAGAACTGGGACATATAGCAACAACAAAAGAGAGAGAGGGAGGGAGGGAGAAAGGGAGAGAGAGAAAGAGAGAGAACAATCTTAAATGGCATCAAACTAAAATAAAAAAACAAAGAATGAATCGGAAAAAAAAAAAAAAGAAAGAGGGCCACCAAAAATGAAGGATAAAATGGCTATAGAAAATCCTCATTTATCAATCATCACCCAAAATGTAAATAGATTAAACTAGGTAATAAAGAGATACAGAGTAGCAAACTGGATTAAAAAACAAAATCCAACCTTATGCTGCCTCAAAGAGACACACCTCAGCCACAGGACAAATACAGACTCAAAGTGAAAGGGAGGAAAACAGCATTCCAGGTGAAAGGCATTCAGAGAAAAGCAGGTGTAGCCATACTTATACCTGATGAAACAGATTTCAGGATCAAAAAGATAATAAAAGACAAAGATGGACATTTTATAATGATAAAGGGGAAAATACAAGAACACATGACATTTATTAATATAGATGCCCCCAACCAAGAAGCACCAAAATTTACAAAGCAACTACTAACAGATCTCAAAGGGGAAATTGACAAAAACACAATTATAGTAGGGGATTTAAACACTCCATTGACAGCCATGGACAGATCATCCAAACAGAAAATAAATAAGGAAATATCAGCCTTCAATGATACACTAGAGCAATTAGACAGTTGACAATTACAGGATACTTCATCCTACATCACATGACTATATATTATTTTGGGGTGCACATGGAACGTTTTCAAGGATAGACCACATGCTGGGACACAGAGCTAGCCTCAGCAAATGTAAAATCATACCAAGTGTATTCTCTGATCACAAAGCTTTGAAACTGGAGATCAATTGCAAAAAGAAAGCAGAAAAAAACACATATACATGAAGATTAAACAACATGGTATTTAAATATGACTGGATCAAAGAAGAAAGAAAAGAAGAAATTAAAAAGTAAATAGAAAAGAATGACAATGAAAACAAGTTACCAAAATTACTGGGATGTAGTGAAAGCAGTAATAAGAAGAAAATTTGTATCACTACAGGGCCATCACAAGAAATAAGAAAAATCACAAATAAACAACCTAATATCACATCTTCAAAAACTAGAAAAAGAAGAACAAATAATAACCAAAGTCAATAGAAGGAAGGAAATAAAAATTAGAGCAGAACTAAATGAAATGGAGAATAGAAAAACAATACAAAAAATAAATGCAACAAAGAGCTGGTTCCTTGAAAAAATTAATAAAATTGGCAAACTCCCAGGTAGGCTCACCAAGGGAAAAAGAGAAAACACACAAATAATCCAAATCAGAAATGAAAGAGAGGAAATTACAACTGATACCACAGAAATACAAAGGATCATACAAGAATACTAGGAAGGACTATATGCCACTAAATTTTGCAACCTAGAAGAAATGAACAAGTTTTTAGAAACATAGTCTACCTAAACTGAATCTAGAACTGTATAATCTATACAGACTAATGAACAGTAAAAAAATTAAAACAATCATCCAAAACCTCCCCAAAAGCAAGAGTCCAGGACCAGATGGTCTCACTGGCAAGTTTTTTTTATTGTTAAAATTTATTGTGGTCACATTGGTTAATAAAAATTACATTGTTTACAGGTGTATAATTCTACATTACATTGTTTGTAACCACTAAACTAGACTGTGTCTATGAATTTTTGTTTTTTTGTTACTTTCAGTTTTATATTCTACCTATGAGTGAGGTCATATGTTTCTTGATTTTTTCAGTCTGACTTATTTCGCTTAATAAGATGTTCTCAAAGTCTGTCCATGTTGTCACAAATTGCTGTATTTTCATCTTTTCTTATTGCTGAGTAGTATGCCATTGTATAAATGTACCACAACTTCTTTATCCAGTCATCTATCAAATGACACTTTGGTTGTTTCTGCGACTTGGCCACCGTGAACAGTGCTGGGATGAACACTGGGGTACACATATCTTTGCGAATTAAGGTTTTCAGGTTTTTTGGGTAGATACCAGGAGGGGGATTGCTGGGTCATATGGCAATTCCATTCTTAGTTTTTGAGGAATCTCCACACTGCCTTCCCCAGTGGTTGTACCAATTTACATTCCCACCAGCAGTGTATGAGGGTTCCTTTTTCTTCACGGCCTCTCTAGCACTTGTTATTTCTTGTTTTGTTGATTATAGCCATTCTAACAGGTATGAGGTGGTGTCTCATTGTGGTTTTAATTTGCATTTCCCTAATTGCTAGTGATGTGGAGCATTTTTTCATGTATCTGTTGGCTGTTTGTATGTCTTCAGGGAAGAAGTGCCTGTTTAGGTCTTCTGCCCATTTTTTAATTGGATCATTTGTTTTTTTGTTGTTGAGTTGTATGAGTTCTTTGTATATTTTAGATATTAGCCCCTTATCAGAGGCATTGTTTGCAAATATTTTCTCCCATTCTGTTGGTTTTCTTTTTATTTTGTTGACAGTGTCCTTTGCTGTGCAGAAGCTTTTAAATTTGATAAGGCTCATTTATTTATTTTTGCTTTTCCTTCCCTTGCCTTTGGGATCAAGTTCATAACATGCTCTCTGACTCTAAGGTCTCTAAGTTTAGTACTGATGCTTTTTTCTATGCACTTTATTATTTCAAGTTTTATGTGGAGGTCTTTAATCCATTTTGAGTTAATTTTGGTATATGGTGAGAGTTGATAGTCCAGATTCATTCTTTTGCATGTGGTTTTCCAGTTTTCCCAGCACTGTTTACTAAAGAGGCTTTCTTTTCTCCACTGTATATTTTTTGCTCATTTGTCAAAAATTATCTGTCCATTTATTTGTGGGTTTATTTCTGTGTTTTCAATTCTGTTCCATTGGTCTGTATGTCTGCTTTTCTGCCAATACCAAGCTGTTTTGATTATTGATGCTTTGTAATATATACTGAAGTCAGGGAGTGTGATGCCTACAGCCTTATTCTTTTTTCAGAACATTACTTTGGCAATTCAGGGTCTTTTGTGGTTCCATATGAATCTGACAATCTTTTAATCTATTTCTTGGAAGAATATCTGTGGGATTTTGATGGGATTTTGATTTGCATCAAATCTGTGTATTGCTTTGGGTAATATGGCCATTTTCACTATGTTGATTCTTCCAATCCATGAACATGGAATATCTTTCCATTTCTTTGTATCTTCAATTTTTTTTTAATAATGTCTTATAGTTTTCTGTGTATAAGTCCTTCATGTTCTTTGTTAAACTTGTTCGTAAGTATTTTATTCTTTTGGTTTTGATCACAAACAGTATCATTTTTCTCATTTCTTTTTCTGAAGTTTTGTTGTTTGTATATAAAAATGCTGTGGATTTTTGTACATTGAATTTGTATCTTGCAACTTTACTGTATTCACCTATTATTTGTAATAGTTTTCTACTGGAGCCCTTAGGGTTTTCTATATAAAGGATTATGTCATCTGCAAAAAGTGACAGTTTAGCTTCATTCCCAATTTGGATGCCTTTTATTTCTTTTTCCTGCCTAATGGCTCTGGCTAGATCTTCCAGCACTATGTTGAATATCAGCGGTGACAGGGGACATCCCTGTCTTGTTCCTGATTTTAGAAGAAAAGGTTTCAGTTTTTCCCCATTCAGTATGACATTTGCTGAGGGTTTGTCATATATGGCCTTTACTATGTTGAGGTACTTTCCTTCTATACCCATTTTATTAAGTGTTTTGATCATAAATGGATGTTGTACCTTGTCGAATGGTTTTTCTGCATCAACTAATGTAATCATATGGTTTTAATCTTTTACTTTGTTTATCTGGTGTATCACATTGATTGATTTGCCTATGTTGAACCATCCTTGTGCCCCTGGGATGAATCCCACTTGATTGTGATGTATAAGCTTTTTAATGCATTGTTGTATTCTATTTGATAGTATTTTGTTTAAGATTTTTGCATCAGTGTTTTTCAGAGATATTGGTCTATAGTTTTCTTTTTTGGGGACATTTTTACCAGGCTTTGGTATTAAAGTAATGTTGGCTTATAGAATGAGGTAGAAAGTATTGCCTCTTCCTCATTTTCTGGAAAAGTTTGAGGAGGATAGGTGTTAGTTCCTCTTTGAATGCCTGGTAAAAGTCATTAGTAAGGCCATGTGGTCCTCGACTCTTGCTTTTGGGGAGGTTTCGGATGATTGTTTCAATTTTCTTACTGTTGATTGATCTGTTGCAGTTATCCAGTTCCTCTTGATTCATTCTAGGTAAACTATATGTTTCTAAAAATTTATCCATTTCTTCTAGATTGCAAAATTTGGTGGCATATAGTCCTTCCTAGGATTCTTGTGTGATCCTTTGTATTTCTGTGATATCAGTTATAATTTCCCTTTTTTTATTTCTGATTTAGATTATTTGTGTGTTTTCTCTTTTTCCCTTGGTGAGCCTAGACAGTGGTTTGTCCATTTTATTAATTTTTTCAAAAAACCAGCTCTTTGTTGCATTTATTTTTTGTATTGTTTTTCTATTCTCTATTTCATTTAGTTCTGCTTTAATTTTTATTATTTCCTTCCTTCTATTGGTTTTTGGTTATTATTTGTTCTTCTTTTTCTAGTTTTTAAAGATGTGATATTACGTTGTTTACTTGTGGATTTTCTTGTTTCTTGAGATGGGCCTCTAGTGATATAAATTTTTCTCTTATTACTGCTTTTGCTGCATCTCAGTACTTTTGATATGTTACTTGTTCATTCTCATTTGTTTCTATGTATTTTGAAATCTATTCTTTTATTTCTTCTTTGATTCAGTAATTTTTTAATAACATGTTGTTTAATCTCCACGTATATGTGGTTTTTCCTGCTTTCTTTTTGTTGTTGATCACCAATTCAAAGCCTTGTGGTCAGAAAATACACTTGGTATGATTTCAATCTTCTTAAATTTGCTGAGGCTAACTTTGTGTCCCAGCATGTGGGCTACACTTGAGAATGTTCCATGTGCACCAGAAAAGAATGTATAGTCATGTGTTATAGGATGAAGTATCCTGTAAATGTCAATTATGTCCAATTGCTTTAATGTATCATTTAAGCCTGATATTTTCTTATTTATTTTGTGTTTGGATGATCTGTCCATGGCTGTCAAGGGGGTGTTTAGATCCCCTACTATAATTGTGTTTTTATCAATATCTTCTTTGAGATCTGTTAGTAGTTGCTTTGTAAATTTTGGTGCTTCTTGGTTGGAGGCATATATATTAATAAGTGTAATATCTTCTTGTTATATTGTCCCCTTTATCATTATGAAATGTCCATCTTTGTCTCTTATTAGCTTTTTGATCCTGAAGTCTGTTTTGTCAGATATAAGTATGGCTACACCTGCTTTTCTCTGGGTACCATTTGCTTGGAGTATTTTTTTCTACCCTTTCACTTTGAGTCTGTTTGTCCTCATGGCAGGGTGTGTCATTGTAGATAGCATAAGGTTGGTTTTTGATCTTTAATCCAGTTTGCCATGCTTTGCCTTTGTACTGGTGAGTTCAGTTCATTTACATTTAGGGTGATGATTGATATATGAGGATTTTCTATAGTCATTTATCTTTTGTTTTCTAGTAGCTCTTTTTTTAATTGCGTTTTTACTTTTTATTCCCATTGGTTATTTTAGTTTGATGGTGTTTATGATTGTTTTTTTTCTATTTTCTCTTTTTTTATTGCTATGTGTCCCACTTCTAGGTTCTTTTTCAGTGGTTAACATGAACTTACATAAAAGAAAGTTTCATATATGCAGTGGTTCCTTTTCTTAAGGATGTTTCTTACCTCCATTCTCTTTAGAAATTTAAACCTTTACTTCCTCCCCTTTTATTCACTAACAAGTTTTACCAGGCATTCAAAAAAGAGAACTAACACTCCTCAAATTTTTCAAAAAAAATTGAAGAAACAGCAATACTTCCCAACTCATTCTACAAGGCCAACATTACCCTAATACCAAAGCCTGGTAAGGACATCACCAAAATAGAAACTGTAGACCAATATCTCTGATGAACACTGATGCAAAAACCCTAAATAAAATATTAGTAAATAGAATACAACAATGCATTAAAAAGATTATACCTCACAATCAAATGGGATTCATCACAAGGGCACAAGAGTCGTTCAACATATGCAAATCAATCAATGTAATACACCACATAAACAAAATAAAAGATAAAAAACCTTATGATTGTATCAATTGATGCAGAAAAATCATTCGCCAAGGTGCAACATCCATTTATGATCAATATACTTAATGAAATGAGTATAGAAGGAAAGTACCTCTACATAATAATGGCCATATATGACAAACCCTTAGCTAATGTCATACTGAGTGGGAAAAAACTGAAATATTTTCTTCTAATATCAGGAGCGAGACAGGGATGTCTCCTGTTACCACTGCTATTCAACATAGTGCTGGATGTTCTAGCCAGAGCCACCAGGCAGGAGAAAGAAAAAAGGCATCCAAATTGGAAATAAAAACGTGAACTGTCACTTTTTGCAGTTGAATGATTCTTTCTATAGAAAGTTCGAAAGACTCCACCAGGAAATTATTAGAAATAGTAAATGAATACAGTGAAGTTGCAGGATACTAAATCATTGTACAAAAATTCATAACATTTTTATATACAAACAACAAAACTTCAGAAAAAGAAATAAGAAAAACGATATGGTTTGCGATCAAAACATAAAGAATAAAATACTTAGGAATAAACTTAACAAAGAACATGAAGGACATATGCACAGAAAACTATACGATGTTATTAAAAGAAATTGAGGACGATACAAGGACATGGAAAAATACTCCATGTTCATGGATTGGAAGAATTAACAGAGCTAAAATGGCCATATTACCCAAAGCAATATACAGACTTAAATTCAATTCCCATCAAAATCCCACAGATATTCTTTTCAGAAATAGATTTTTTTTTAATTATTAGATTCATATGGAACTACAAAGGACCCCGAATGACAAAGCAATTCTCCAAAAAAAAGGATGGAGGCATCACACTCCCCAACTTCAGTCTATACTGCAAAGCATCAATAATCAAAACAGTTTGGTATTAGCAGAAAATTAGACATATCTACCACTGGAACAGAACAGAAAACCCATAAATAAACCACAAATATATGGGCAGATAATTTTTGTCAAAGGAGCACAAAATACACAATGGAGAAAAGAAAGCCTCTTCATTAAATGGTGCTGAGAAAACTGAAAACCACATGTAAAAAAATGAATCTGGATTATCAACTCTCACCATATACCAAAATTAACTCAAAGTGGATTAAAGACCTCCACATAAGACCCAAAACAATAAATTGCATAGAAGAAAGCATTGGTACTATACTTATAAACCTTGGGTTCAGAGAGCATGTTATGAACTTGACCCCAAAGGCAAAGGAAGCAAAAATAAATGAATGGGACTTTATCAAACTAAAAAGCTACTGCACAACAAAGGACACCATCAACAAAATAAAAAGAACACCAACAGAAAGGGAGAAAATATTTGCAAACAACGTCTCTGATAGGAGGCTAATATCTAAAATATATAAAGAACTCATACAACTCAACAACAAAAAACAAATGATCCAATTAAAAAATGGGCAGAAAACCTAAACAGGCATTTCTGCCATGAAGACATACAAATGGCCAACAGGGAAAGCCGGGACGGCTCAGCGGGTTGAGCGCTCGCTTTGAGGCCATGAGGACCGAGGATCGAATCCCGGCTCCGGCCCAGGCAGGACCCACGTGCTGAACTGGGGAGTTCCCACAGTTCGGTTCTCTAACTGTCTCTGTCTCTGTCTCTCTCTCTATCTGTCAAAAAGTAAAATAGAAATAA
>PVKE010019493.1:0-28419 GCA_004027555.1 Craseonycteris thonglongyai | reverse complement strand
TGCTGACCATGTGTCAGAAGACGGCTATGTCTGTTATTAAAGAAGCGAGAATGACAGGCACTGAGCACATCTTTCTGGGGTGAAAAAAAAAGAAAGGACGGAGTTTTAAATTTCCCTGCTTCCAATCTCCCCTCCATGAGGGGTGTGCATGATTAGAAAGCACAGTTACACCAAGGGTCTGGCAGACAGACTTGTTTTAGTGTACCAAGAATACCCAGTAAAGTACTTGATTTATGTACTTGCCGATGGCAATTGTGTGCAGTTGGGGATAGACAGTATCGTGAATCCATTGTAAAGAGAAGAGTGACCCTGTCCACCCACCCATGGCCTGTCATTGTTCATGGTCGATAACTGGTCGGTGGTTCTCCCTTGACTTACTGCGTTTTCCAAAGTATGCTCTATGATGTAAACAGGTGTTTGGGGAGGAGGAGAAGCAAGGGGAAAGTTCTCGATTTATATTTGAGAAGTGCCAAGTTCAACTAAGTAAGCAGGTTTCTTGCTGCAGACCTTCTCAGAGACTGGACTCTTCTGAGGAACATCAGGAGGGCTTATGGTGTGCCCACTTCCCAAGCACACTGGACCACAGGACCTCTTTTTCCACGGAGCACTGCAGGGAGGGCACACAGTGAGAGGACCTGGCTTAGAAGGAAGAAACTCTTCATCTTTATTTCTCTGGGCTTCACCTTCAGCCAAAAAGGACCAGTACTGCCGGCTGTGAGCGTGGCTCAGAGGCAACGGGAACCAGAACTTGGTGATCATTCAAGCTTCTCCATTGCCAGATTCCTCCCGGGGACAAATTCCATAGCTGTGGGAGCAAGATACACCCAGGGCCACCGCTGTGTCCTGGAGCAGCAGACATTTGTCCCTCACCTGCAGGACTCCCAGGCTGGCCTCCAGCCAAACCAAACACCTGGCCTCACATAAAGGTATGTGAGCCTTGGCGATACAAACCTCCGATCAACAACAGGAGGGTGGAGGAGATATTAGCCTTCCCCAGGTGCCAAAAGTCACCCAGGAGGGTGGGTAGGTATCCTGAGAAGACTGAGGTATACCCAGGTCTCCTTTCTCCCTAGAACAAAGCATTCCTGGGCACCTGTCTGCCACCTCCCATCAGTTTCCTTTCTATTTCTCCTCTCTTTTGCCTGCTCCATCAGCCTCTAGAACGGTTTCTGATTCCTAAGATTTGGGGCACACAGGCCTCACAGCTGCAGGCTGCCCACACAGCCAGCAACCATCCCCTCTGTTCTGTGCCCATCTAAATGCCAGTTTAGGGATCCCAAGCTCATTTTTTTTTTGGATTTAACACATTCTTTTATTATGATTATTTCTTGTGTTACGGGCTCTGAATGCTGAAAATTACATAAAATTGCAATGCTTTATGTGGGCAAGTTCTAATCCCTTAGTCAGATATTAAAATTCAGTCGCTTAACAAAAAATTACATTATGGAGAACAATGAAGATACTTCAGCAAGCCCATGGAAAAAAGAACATCTTAAATTTAAAGGTAAAAAAATAAAAAATTAAAGAACAACTCAGAACCATTCTAAGAATAGCGTAGACACATGAGTTCTATGGGATAAAGCACAGTGGCTTTCCCCCATAACCCAGAGACATTTTGTCTTGTGAAAATATGTACTGGGAGGGGAAAGGCTGCCAACATAGCCCCCATGGAGGTCACTAATGACTTCCTGGCCGCGCCACCAATGGCTATGTCTGACTTTTAGTCTTAGGACCACGAACAGCATTGACAACGCCTCCCTTGCTGAAATCTCCCCTCCTGTCGCCTCCGTCCCCAGTGTTCTTGGAGTTTCCGTGGGGCCTCCCCAGGCTCTCACAGTCTGTCTCTTTTCTCCGCATAGCGGTACACACTGGGGTTCCCCGGGGCTCAGGCTGAGGCCCTCCTCCTTTGCGCCCTCCCTGACTTCTGCAGGGGTTTCATCCTTGGCCACTGTCTCAATGACCATTTGCCAGCCGGTATCGCGATCCCAGAACTCTGCCTTATTTCTGCTCCTGGGCCACAGAAATGATGGCTTGTTCTTCCTCATCTCAGCAGAGGCTCCTATTCGGCCAGCTGCACAATCAAACCAGCCTGATTCCCGGCTCCCTCTGTGCAGTTATCTGATCCCTAAGCAACCTTGGTGACCTGCTGGTTCCACAGTTCATGAATCTATCCACCTCCCCACATCTCCACTATGATGCCACCGCCTAAGCTGAGCTACAGTCTGTCTACAAAGAGCTACTGCAACAGTGTCCTCACTGCAGCTATCCCTGCACCCTCAACCACCCGACTCTACCATGCAGACGTTCTGATCTGTCCAATATAAATTTGGTATCATTCTCCAGCTCCGCCGTAAAGCCCTCCAAAAGCCTCCCATTGCATGTGAGATAAAGACGCAGATCCTGAGCCGAAGCCCTCACTACCTCTCCAGCCTCACCACACAGAGTTCAACCCTCCGTTTTCTGCTACCTCCTTCCTATTCCTCAAACCAAACATGCTCCCTCCAACCCCACAGCTTTCGTCCATATTATTCCAGCCCCGCTCCCTCCCCCTCCCCTCACTTGTTTACCTCTCAGATGTCAGTGCAAACACTACTTCTTCAGGGGCCACTCCCTCCTCCCGCTGACAGCCGGGGTCAGGACCCCCTGTCTGTTCTACTTCAGAGCACATACCCATTCGTGATCATACCCCCATCGTAGGAGAGCACGCTTTGTGTCTGTGTCCTCAGCTGGACCGTAAGGCTCACGTGACCAGGGACGTTATCTGTGCTGGCTCACTAAGGGCTACATCTGCAGACACCACTGCACAGGAGACCTCAAAGGTCTGCTTAAAGAAACGCTAATGAACCCCAGCCCACTGGTCCTGACTCTTGGATTCAGGCAGGGGAGGAAAATGAAACACAAGAATTTGTCTCATTTTGGGGGAGTGATCAAGACAAGCATATGACTCCCTCCCTCTCCTCAGGCTCAAATTAACTTCAACTAACTTCCTTGGACAGAACAGTAAGATCATAGGCCAACGAAAATAACAGGAGGACAGAAGATCAAGAGAGGTTGGGGAGGGAGGGGAATTTATAAGAAAACAGAGGCCTCCACGCAGCAGTTCTTACAGTTTTTCCTCCCATTATGAAAGTCTAAGCCTGTCAATGTCTTACCTCCTCCCCCAGCCTCAAGGGGAAGGGTGACCAGTCCCCCATGCACAGCTGATCCCCAGCCCAGACCTGTTTCCACCTTTTATCATCTCTAACTTCTATTCACTTTCCCCTCTTTGCAGGTACCTTGCAGCTTTTAAAGATGCTACAATCGCCTATGTAAAACAAACCAAACTTCCTTCCATCTGTACCCTGTCTTAGCCATCACTCTCTCTCTTCTTCTAAACTTACCTACTTTTAAATCCATGGCAGGAAGGCTTCTGCCTGTCCTACCCCATGCAGAATGCTCTTGCAAGATTTATCAGTAGCTTCCAGGGGCCAAACCCAGTGGGCCATCTGCCCAGTGGGTTCCAATTTGACCTCTTTCCCGCTTTGGTATTTTTCTCCAGTCTCTTTCCTTAGATTCCAAAACATCATGCTCTCTCCTCTCTCTCTCCCTTGCTTCACAAAACTTTCTTTTTCTCCTTCTGTGTATCCTCCTTAGACCTCTGGCCACAGTGCTCTCCTCTTTCCCCTTCGCAAGCAGTAGTGAGTTCTCACATCAGGAGTTCATCCTGTCCCATGGCTTTGCCACCTCATCCAGTGGCTACTCCACGTGTGGTCCTCAGTCCACTGCTGGACCACAGCACAGGACAAGACAGGTACAAAAGTGAGGGTAAGCATTTAGATACTTTTCTAGCTATTCATTACTGCTGCCATGTTTTTGTTGTATTTTACAAAAGTATCTCTCCTTCATGAATTGGAAAAACAAAACAAGCAAATAAAACCTGATAATTTGAGGAACCCTGATCTAGGTCTTTAAGTTTTTTTTTTGTTTTTTTTTAATTGATCTATCTGCTTACATTGAAAAACCAAGAGACTGCACAATGAGAAAATTAAAACATTATCGACTTCTCTAAAACAAAGCCAGCCAATGAGCCAACCCAACAACAGGTCTTTTGATACCGTATCTGTATCCACCGAACAATGAGCGGATGCTAAGTAGTGGATGCCCCTCGAGAAGGACATGTGTCACCTGGGTGACCACCTGAACCACCTCCTCACCATCATTATCTGCCTGGCCCCTGTGAGTCTCTGAGTTGGCACCTTAGATGATGTGATGTCTCCTCCATTCCTAGCCTCCTCCTGAGCTCCAGCCCAACAACCACACTGCCCTCTGGAATGTTCCCTGGAGTGTCCCACTGGCCTCTCAGCTCCAACATGTCCATCCCTAACCTCATTACTGCTCTGCCCCAAAAGGCTCCTCATGCTGTGTTTCCCACCTGAACATATGACCCCACCTCACACTTGAGTCACCTGAGTGTTGTCTTAAGCTCCTCTCTCCCCTTTTCTGACACAACGTCTTAATGATTCTTCCTCTGCATTCATCTTTCAATTTGTTCACTGACAAATATTTATTAACTTCCAGAGACACAACAGTAAACAGGACGCCCCATCTCCCATAGTGCCCCACTCTCACCCCCAGCCTCTCCTCTGTGCAGCCCCCAGCTCATGTCTTCCACACAAGGGCTCACTCATTGCTGGAATTACCAGGCCATGTTGCCTTCACTCCTCCCCCTACCCCCACCAGATCTGCCTTTTAAAAATATCACGATTCCCTTGGTTTGGGAGAAGGGGAAGCCTTTTAAACATAATTTTCCTTTCACTCTGAATTTGCACTAATTAAAATTAGATTCTGCACTGCTCTTGTAGAAACGAGTATCTCTGAATATTCAACAATCAGCCAGAAATAAATGATGAGTCATTTATATACTACAAGCCAAGTTTCATCATCCTGGGGATTTGGGATGGTCTGTTTCATTCAAAGGAGCCACTGAGGCTTAAAAAAATCGGTTGGGTTCCTTTCTCTAGAGGTCAAAGTACAGACAGCATCATTTGGTTTTCTGAAGAACAATGCATCTAGTTCAAGCCAGGCCACTGAGTTTCTGACCGTATGATGTCCCCCACAGCACAAGACAGGGGTAAGCCTCCCTTCCCAATAGTCTTCATTCTAAAGGCTCCGTGGTCCAGTGTGAGACACATGTAGTTCTTCGTAGATCGTGCAGGTCAGTGCCACCCCTCCATCATGAAAGGGAGAGAATCCAAGGAACAGAGTACAAGCCAGGGGCCTGAGGGCAAAGGTCCCGAAGTCTCACCTGGACAATGGCATGCAGTGTGGCACTCTCGCCTGGGCAACTCGGCCTGGAGACTCAGCCTTCCCTGAGGGGAGGCCTTGAAGGTGCTCCAAGATGTGTTCCCATGTACCAGACACAGATGCATCCAACTGGCTGCGACAGCAGCACTCTCAGTCCCTGAGAGCTACGTGGAACAGAGCACAGCCCAGTGGTCACGAATGTGGCCTCTGGGTCGGGCAGGGTGGGTTCAGATCCTAGTAATGCCTTTCAAAGGTGGAACTCTGGGCAAACTGCGTAGCTTCTCTCTGCCTCAGCTTTTTCAGCTGTAAGATGGGGCTAAGCCTTCGGAGAGGTGAGATGAGGGTTAAGAGTATATAGTACATGTGAAGTCCTTTAGGACAGGGTCCACCTGGCACACAGAAGAAATCCCTTTGTGGAGCAAAATTCCATTTAAAATCCAAATAAACCTATAGATACCGGTACCTAAATATGGGGCCAGCAGCAAGCATGTCATAGTCAGAGAGATTCTTTTTTTTTTTTTTTTTTCCTTTCTACCTTCCTGACCCCGGGTAATTCCCACCCCTGGAGCCTAGGGACCCTAGCCATTTCCTTCATCTTTGTAGTCATACCACCTGCTTCACGTCAGCGGGTTTGGTATGACTTTTTTTTATAACCGAAAGAACTCTGCCTGGAACAGGCTTTCTCCTCCTGGCCAGCTTACACTGCAGCCAAGCAGGACTTGACTCTTTCATCCTGTGTTCCTGTCCACACCAGGCATAGCACTGTCCACCTCACCCCTATCTTTCCACAACTGTCCTTCCTCGCTTTTCAGAGACCTCATTCTAGACCACATCCTTCCAGAACCTTCCAGTTGGCCCAAGTCCACTTCCCGCCCACTGGTGCTTCCCTATGGAAGGACCGGCCCAGACTCCATCATTAGCTGTCCCAGCTCCTGGGCAAAGCCTTGGTCTCCTCTGAGCTGAGCTCCTTCCTATCTAAAAGGGAGACCCTGCTGCCCCTGTGGTCTCTTAAATGGAATGGTTGTGATGCACACACCGGAAAATGTGTTCAATGCCTGAAAACTTCAAAGTGCTTTTCAAGCATATAAGCACTTTCCCGAGATGCTCTGGAGAATGTAATTTGAAGACGAAAATGGAGGCTCTTCATTCTCTATAACTGTCTTCTTTACAATCCTCTGGGAACTTTGAACAATGAGAAACCCCAAGGGGCTCCCACACATCCACCAGGCCTGCAAGACAGGCTTTGGAAGTACTTGGAGGGCTGAACCTCCTCGAAGGAACAGAGGCGGTACTGTCGCCCCCACCCCACAGCCTCACAACTCTTCGCCCCTCGAGCATCTGGTTCCAGAACGTGGAAAATAGTCACTCCAAGTGGGCCCATCAATCTGAATTTTAAATGTTCTGTGGTCCACAAGAAATAGTTTCCATAAAGGACCAGTTGGATGAAGCACAGCAGGATACAATAGGGAAAAACAAAATATAGTAGCCCTGATTAAATTTGAGCAGCCAAAGTGTGCAGAGAAATCACTAGACCACATTGAAAGGGGCAGAGCATCTTTATATATCTCCCTTCACCCTCTGTGAGAAATCGTGATGGAGAAGGGGCTGTAAATGATGGTGTCTTCAGCTAATTTTACATGACACCGATACAAACGACTTTGTTTTTTCTAATTGTGAAAAATAATGACATTGCCTTACCCTCCTTCTAACCACGTTCTCTACCCAAATGTTCTAATTTACAACATTTGGTGAAAAAACAATACTGGGCATTGTTCTTAAGAAAAAAAAAGAAACCTCACCATTTTGAATTTAATTTTAATATGCAGAGAAGAATATAAGCTTATCCTGCATGATGTTACAATGACAAAATGAGTTAATTACCATCTCGTCGTAAGACAGA
Source organism: Craseonycteris thonglongyai (assembly GCA_004027555.1). Lineage (NCBI taxonomy): Eukaryota > Metazoa > Chordata > Mammalia > Chiroptera > Craseonycteridae > Craseonycteris > Craseonycteris thonglongyai. The sequence goes on along the minus strand of PVKE010019493.1, from coordinate 21,236 downwards.
TCTACTTGTCATGGGAACAGGAGCCATTATTTCACACAAAATAATGACCCAGATAAAAAGTAATGACAGCATGCTGTAGCCGCTAGTGACACAGCTTCATCTGGGCCTAAGTGAATGGCAATTAACAAGTGCCACCACTATATAGATATGTAGGAACAAGCTATTCATTAAGTATTTACTGAAAAAACACAAATGGCTTTTAACATGCTTCTTCCCGGGAGGCTCCTGTGGTCGTCTACCTGTGTGATGACAGAAAAATTTACACATGGCGAAAATTCTGCCATCAGCCGGGACAGCTGTCGACCCTGCAGAGGGGCATTCGGCTCCCCTCCGCACTCTGCACACAGAGGTGGTGTTTCCTCCAGAAATCCTGCCCAATGACAGGAAAGCAGAGCAGAGGGAAGGAGGCCCAGTCCCATCAATCTGTCCCTCTTCTCCTGGTTGTCATGGCCACTAGCCTAGAAACTAAAGCCAACGCTGAGAGCCAGAAATGTTGGATACTTCAGGTCCAGCCGTTGGCTACAATAGCGCAGGGGCGAATGGGGGTGGGGAGCAGCCTCGTAACTACTGGGCTCTGCATCCTGCTGACCATGACCATGAACTGTCACTGAGATGAACACAGAGAGGCGAGAGACTCCGGAGATAGGCTCTGGGTCTGAAACCTCAGGGCCATCCTGGTGTGCAAGTTGTCTAGTCTGTGTGGACTCTATCACTTTTACTGGAAAGCCAGGGGAATGGCAGGCCCAGGACAGCACTGTGGGCTTAAAAGTGTACACTTTTTTAAATGTTAAAAAGAGAATTCTTGTACAAACACAGAATGAGCAGGTATCAACGACTGATTTACCTTACTTCCAAACAAGCCATCAGATACGGAGCTACACACACAAGTAAACTCTGACACATGATCAGTGGGGAAGTAATGCGATAAGAGTAAAAGTTAAATACAAAACTGGATTGTCCTTCAGGGCATACGAACCATAACTTGGCGATTCTCTGTTGGAGCTACATGCCAGACACTACAGACACATGGTATCTGAGTGCTCGCTAATCAGGCTGTGGTCTCCTTAACAACTGATACGGGCACAGTACAACGGGTCAGCCACACAGTGACCAGGTTTGGTTAAGATAAAAGCACTCAAACACATGTTTCTAAAATAGCACATTTGACAGTATAGCCAGAGGATCATGCCTTCATTTTATCCACTTACCCTCAAATATCTCAAGCATCTGAATCTTAAGCTACAAAACCATTTCAAAACTATTTTTCCCCCAGTGCTCAGATCATGGAGAAAATTCCACCTCTAGGATGTCCCTTCTCAAGTCTATCAGAATATTTTATTTGTGGTGATCCAGACAGGATGGCCCTATTTATACAGACATCTATCTGAGTTACACAAACAGCCGTGCCCTCAGGCTTACACATGCATAAACAAATATTGCTTTTTCTCCATCTCTTAAGTAATGGTCTGAATTTTACCAGAGTACAAAGCGTCTCCATCGTGCCAGTAAAATTACAAGAAATTCTGACCTACGAGATTGCCTGATTCCTAGTCTCCAGGCTTGGCATCCACCAGACATGAGTGGTTACTTCCAGGGCCTTGTAAAGCTTAAACACTCAATAAATGTTGAAGGGAGGGAGGCAGGAAGGGAACACAACAACAACAAAAAGAATCATTAGGTGTTTAAAAGGACAATCTGATTACTTCCCTCTTGCAAATTTTTTCTCAACAGCCTCCCACCGCTTTTATAGCCCAGTCCTGGTGGGTTCTTGCTCCCTTTCCTCCTCACAGTTCCTCTGATCCTTTGGATTCCCTCACGCGCCAACTGCCCCCCCCCCCCCCCCCCCCCCCCCCCCCCCCCCCCCCCCCCCCCCCCCCCGCCCCCCCAGTCCCGTTCCCACCTAGCTCTTTCTCACCCTTTCTGTCTGAGATCAAGGCACCTCTCTGACACCTGAACCACACCCTGTCACGGCTCCTCAGCCCCTGCTCCCCTCCTGGGAATGCTCATCACATTCCCTCAGGGTTTTCCTGCCTATTGTGAGGACGTGAGGGCAGAGATCATTCCTATTTTGTTTTCTGTACCCCATCACCTAGAAGTGTTTCTGGCCCAAAGTTGACCACCAACATATTTATTAATGAATTCACTAGTTGATACACTGCATCTCAAACAAGTCATAAATCACCTTTACAGGGTAGGAAATTGTCAATTCTTGGGGGATACTAGGTAAAGAAGAATGAGATAAGCATTAAGCAATGAATTCAGCCCCCATTTGGGAAAGGGAATTCCTTCTGCAAATGTCATCATATTGAAATTCAAGTGCACCATGCAATCAGACAACAAAACTCATATGGCGTAAAAAAGAGTTCAAAACCAGACACATTTCTGGACAGAGAACGAATCCTTTGCAACTAGGCAATTTTCCTTGGTACAATCGCATGCCAGTGGCCACCGGCCTCTGATATCTGCCCTCACTAAGAAAGGAAGGTAGCTCTTGGCAACGAAGACCCACAGTACAAGTGGAAGATGGGATCCACGTGGTTCATACCACCTTGAGGGTCTGAGAGGAATCCTGGTGGTGGGTCTGCAGGCCTGTCAGCTGCTAATGCCAATCGGGCCTTAAAAGACAGGGTCCAGGGTCCCACTAGCCTGGGAGGAAGGAGGAAGCACCTTGTTCCAGACTCAACTTCAGCCTGAGCGATGCGTGGAAGGGGGCTGCATCTGGAGGGGGGGCACTCAAAGGCCCAGGTCACAGGGGTACTGGTGCCAGCCTACCCTGTGGAGTGTGGCTGGCCTTCCCTGAACCAGCCTCTTGCTTGTTTTCCTGGGGAATGCTCCGCTAACCTGTTCATTTATACCCTGACTGCGGGGCTCACCTTCTTAATGAACTCTGGGATGATTTTTTTGTCTGTCAGGTGAACTAAGGAAGAACAGCAATCTAATTCCAAGGTGTAGCCTTCATTGTGAAGATCAGTTTTCTGAGATCTGAAAGAGAGGAAAAACACACAAAGGTGAAGATTTTGCACAATATTAAAAAAATAGTCTAGGTATTTCATAAAACCCCAATTTCTTGAAAGTCAAGGCCAAAAAAGTCACTGCTGAAAAATAATGTATGGTTAACAATTCAAATAATATAAAGAGATCTACACCCTGGAAGACCTCCCAGACATATCACCAAGTAAAACACATCATTCTAGTATATGTGCTGCCAAAACGAGCAAGAACACATCCTTCTAGAATGATGAGCTTATGCATTAAACAACACACACACACACACACACTCTCTCTCTCGAGCAATGTATATTGCCCATTGGTTTATATCTTCCAGGGCACAGAAAAATAAATAAAACACACATCAAACCAGTAACAACAGTCACGTCCCGGGGAGGGAGCGGGTCTGCATGAGAACTAGACTGGGCTGGGAGTGGTGATCCAAGGTGACCGAAGCTGCTTCTCTAATTTCCCTTTTCACTTCTTCTGAAGAGAATATATTCCTATGTCCATTGCTTAGAAAGTTTAAAAATAATATTTAAAAGACTTTTCAAAGATTCAATCCCTACAGAGGGCAATCTAGCACTATCTATCAAAAATGAAAAAGCATTAAAAAATAAGACAGGCAATGAAAGCAGAGATTCTGGGAAAAGGATGGATGTCTGTGGTAAAGGATGTGTCTGACACCCTCAGAGCTCCGGCCAGTGCGGGGGTGTCCAGCATGGCCCTGCCACCTCCCCACACAGCTAGTGGGGCTGCTCCCCTCTTTCCCAGAATGCAGGCATGCATGTGATGCGCCACCGAGCACGTTCAGGAGAGCCACAGGCAAGTGGCCACTAGCACATTCCACCACTTCCGTCCTTCCATTGAGGGGCTGCTATATGGCACTACCTCGGGACTCAGGAACTCCTGGCAGCCAGGTGTAGACAGAAATTGAAGGTGCTGCCTTAGCCCAGGCAGGAGTAAAGCAACAGGAAGTGGGACTGTAGCTCAGGGTCCACAGGACACACTCTCCCTTCACGGGGAGCAGGACTTAGAGACCAAGGCCCAGGGCTCAGTCCGGGCTCCCAGAAGCAGCAGAGCCGCTCTATTGGCTGAGCAAGCCCACTTACGAGGAGTGCCTCCAAACAGGGACTCCTGCCCTTCACTGTGACAGCAGGTGTGGCCAGAAAATTCTTAAAAGTGGGCATTTTCACACTGAATTCCTGAGACACATATATCCCACCAAAAAAAACCCCACAAAACAAAACAAAGCAAAAACAAAAAACCCAACCAACGGAACGAACAAACAAACAAAAAACAGTTTCTGGATGCATATTTGCTCTAATATTTTTTTAAATGAATTTCTAAGATATCATTCAAAGCAGGCTATGCTACCATTAACCATCTGGGTATGATTTACGTGACATTCAAAACTGAAAACATTAAAGAGGGTTTGGTTTTCCCCAGCTGTGCCACTGTGATTGGGTAAGCAAATACCAATAGCATACTTTGATTTTACTTCTCCTTCTAACATATCCTTTCAGGAGCAGGGCCTACGGCACATACTTTTGAAATGCAAAAGTACAGTGATCCCTCATTTTTCGCGGTTAATGGGGACCAGAACCTTCCGCGAAAGCTGAAAAACCACGAAGTAGGGTTTGCCCCTAGGAATGTTCGTGTATGCGGGTACAAGAATGTTTTAAATATGTAAACAGTATTCATACTTTACTCATTGAAGACAAAAATGACAACAGTAGATGTATTTACTTAAACGTGTCGGTGCTAATGAATAAGGTGAATGACAAAACCTTATACAGTAATAAACACGAATCAACATTGCTTTCTGAGAGAGGCGAAGAGGCTTGTGTGGGGGGCGGAGGAGAGGCTGTCACGTGACTCGTAGAAGCGTTAGGCTCACTCGGAGCCTCTTCTGCTGGAGGCGCTGACGGGAGAGCCGGGGGCTTTACCTTGGAGAGAAACAGGGTGATGGGTGGTTGTTGTCTTTGTTTTTTCTTTTCCTTCAAAATTCCCCGGTACAAGGACAGAACCCCGTCAACGCGATGGCTGAACTCGACAGCTCGAACCCTATTGTCGTCCATGTCTTGTGCAAATTGTTGCATCGCTCTTGCCATGTTGCACAATTGTTGCAGATTCTCCAGGGTCAGGCCACGCTTTTCAGTTTCTTCTTCGTCTTCCTCTTTGTTTTCTTCCTCACTTGCAGACTTTGTCATCTCAAGGTCTTCATCGATCCTTCTCTCTCACACATCAACATGAAACAACGCTCCTTTCCGCCATGTGGCTGCCAACATGGTTGTATTTTTTCATTTTTATTTTTTGATGAATATTTTGGGAAAGCCCGCGAAGCGCTGAAGCCGCAAAACATGAAGCGCGAAGTGGCGAGGGAACACTGTATACGCTCATTCCAAACTGGTCAACCTGTGGTAAACTAATTCCAAAAGAATAAACTAATTCTGCACCCCAGCCTTCTTGCCTGAAAACTTCGTCAGAGACTAGATGCCTGCTTTCATTTCCCCTCACATTCCCCTCCCCACCCTCCAACAGAAGACATGCTAAGAGGAAGCAAAGCAGGAGATTCTAGCCCTTTGAAAGAGAAGACTTGGTCACTACATGTTGTCAGTGCTTCATGTAGGCCCTACATTGTAGGGTCTCAAACAGCAACTGCAGCCGTGGAGGGAGGAGAGTTCTAAGATGTGAAACCTCAGCTGCACCATCACAATGGAGACGAATGTTAGACTGTATGAGGTTATTTATCAATACCCACTGAGATGTTCAATGATTAAGTGGAAAAACAGTAGTCATTTAAATAAGGCAACAGTATGTTTACTCAGTAAAATAGTCATCAGAGAATGGAACAAAGAGGAGCCTGTCTTTAAGCAACTCACAATCCAGATGAATAAGGGACCATATCTTCAGTATAGGATCTTTTTATTTTTTTTTTTAAAGATTATTTTATTATTTTTGACAGACAGAGAGAGACAGAGAGAAGGGGGAGGGCCCAGAGCAGTCTCCATAGCTGTACGTCATCAGTTTTTGACATGGTTTCATTCCACACAGGTGGGGGCCGCACAGGGCAGGAACTGGGCTAGGGGCCTCCTGCATGGGAAGCACACCCCAGTTCAGCATATGGGTCCACACAGGCTGGGGCTGGGATTCAATCCTGGGTCCCTGGGGCTGCAAAGCGAACATGTGATCCGCTGGGCCATCCTAGCTTCCCCTCAGCACAGGATCTAATAACTACCTGCTTTGGTTCTGAAACAAGAAATTCTATACAAAGAAAGGCAGCTCTGTCTGGCTCATTTCAACAGATAATTAACTCAGTTATATTTGAACTGAAAGAAGTACAAAAGATCCACAAAAATCAGCATTAGTATAGATTTTCTAGATGAAACATAAACAATTCACATCTCAGCACAAGGTCTCTTAGAAAAGCAAATACATATTGGGGGAATACATGAGTGGCTAACAAGTCTCCTTTTGTCTTTAGGAATTATCTCCACAGCTGGACATGAAAGTACTGTAACACTGAAGAATGGCTGAAGAGGAAGGAGGTGGCAAAGACCCCTGAATCCTCTGAGGACAGACGCTGGCTGGCCCAGCCTGGGGTTAGCACCCTGTGACGGTGCTGGGCCACAGCCGGGCGGAGGGTATGCTCATACAGAAGCCCTCCCCGCACCACTAACCCTTTGAAGAATGGCACCACATCCACAAGCAAAGGATGCCCATAGGGCTGCCACAGGGAGTTTCTGGGCTCTTCAGCACTGGGGGTAGTGGTAGTGAATATGGTTGTTGTGGTGAACACATCCTGAGGTGACCCCAGTAATGATGTCTACCTTCTGGCATTCATGCCTTTGTACAATCCTTCCCCTTCGGTGGGGGAAGGACCTCTGACTTGCTTCCAATCAACAGAACATGGCAAAGGGGGTAGGATGTCACTGCCATGATTGTGTTACACTGTAAGATAACGCCTTGGCAGACTGGAGCTAGAGATGCCCCTTGTTGACTTTGAAGACGTGAGCTGCCATGTTGTGAGAGGGATGTGGCAGAAACTGCGGGCAGTCCCTGACCAACAGCAAAAAACCAGAATCTCAGGCTTACAACTGCCAGGAAATGAATCCCACCAACCACCTGAGGGAGCACAGAAGCACATCTTTCCCCAGTTGAGCCTCTGAGGAGACCGCAGACCCAGCCAACACCTACAGTGCAGCCTGATGCGACCTGAAGCAGGGGACCCAGACAAGTGACAGGCACTGGGAGAATCAATGTATGTTGTTTTGAGCCACTAAATGTGTGGCAACTTATCACAGAGCACAGAAAACTAGCAGCAGATGCTGAGGAGGAAAACATGGCAGCTGCACATTCAGAACAGGCCTCTCTCTGGTGGCCAGGTCTAGGCCCAGGCTCACAAGTTCCAGTCATACACCTGAGAGCAGTGGCTGATTGGCAATGAGTGTCCCTGGCACAGAGAAGTAGACATCCACTAGGAAGTGGCTCCAGGGACCATGGCCTGGCCCTCTGAGGGATCACATCATGAGGGAATAGATATTCTGCAATCAAGTTCCTGAGGAAGAACCATTAAGCTGAAATGCTCAGCAGAGCAGGCATTTCCCACCATCCTGAGGAAACACAATTGTGTTTCCTCAAAGGCTATGTCCTGGTGTCATCCCAGGAAAGAATATGGGAAACTACCAAACTTCCCCTGGAATGAAGCCCAGATGGCTTCCACTTCTGAAATGAACAGGGAGATCTGGGTTTAAACTAGGATAAAGTAGGACACACAGTGCATTTCTGGAGATGTAGGATTAGCTACCAGCTGAAGCCTCCCTTGTCCGGAAGTTAACCCCAACTCTCTGAGATTCAGTGCAGGCACTCTGAGAAGAGCACCGCTCACAACGAAACATGCTTTCCGTCTCCCTCCACCCTGCTCGCCGTAAATTCTTCTAGATTTATTAGTACAAGGCTGCAGGGCTTATACAGTTAACTAGAGGTGGATCATTTATCAAGTGTGTGCCTCTGGACAATTTATTTAAACTTCCCGAGTCTTGGTTTTTTTCACTGTTAAATGGGAATATTGTGAGGAACTATCTCTTAATATGGTTTTAAAGATACCTAAGACAAAAGCACGTAAAGCCTTTCACACAGGGCAAGACATTACTATCATCTGTAGTTCTTTATTTTACCTTCCTAACACTCTTTCATCACAGTTTATAATTAATCATTCCATAAATATTGACCCCACTGCTATTGTTTGCCAAATACTAAGCTTTGGCGTAACATGCACCACTAGACAGGAAAGACAAAATCTCTGCCCTCATGGAACTTGCAGACTAGTGGAAACACATACATGAACATATCACAGAGTATTTTTAATGGTTATAAGTGCGAAAGGAGAAAAAACAGAGCAAGGTCAAAAGAATTAGGGGCAGGGAGGGGAAACCACAGTTTTAATGAGAGTGGTCGGGACAGCCCCATTGAGAAGGTGACATTTGGAGGCTCTATAGGAGGTGAGGGAGATGGCCATGCTGATATCCAGGACAAGAGCTTCCAGGCAGAGGAGAGAGCTCATGCGAAGGCCCTAAGATGATGCCTTGTGATTGGAGCTCAGTGAACAAAGGACAAATGGGAAGAAGAGGAGAAGAGTCAGAGAGCCAGCGGGGAGCTGGATACTGCAGAGCCTGCAGGCCACAATGAAGTGGCTTTAAATTAGAATGACAAGAGAAGCCCTTGGGAAGTATTAAACACAGAAGTGACAAGATCTGGCTTATTTTAAAAAGAGCCCTCTGCTTGGAGGAAGGCAGTTAAGAGACTAACTCAGTGGTCCCGGCGGGTGATGATGGTGCTCCAAGTGGGTTGCTGGTGGCTTAGCAGTGATGGGAAGTGCTGTTCTGGGTATATTTTCAAGGCAAAACCTTCAAGACTTCCTTATGGACAGGTTGTAGGGTGTGAAAGGAAGAAAGCAGGTGAGGATGGGGAAGGCTGTGGGTGGCACAGGCCTTGGGGGAGGAGCAATACTTCAGTTTCAGATGTGCTGAATTTGACATAGTGAGCTGACACCCAAGTACAGAGGTCTGGTAGACACTTTAAGATATATTTGAATCTGTACTTCAGGAGATGGGGCTGGAGATGTAAATGTGGGGGCCATCAGCTTCCAGACGGTACTTAACACATAAGACCGTACTTACCGTAGAGAGAAAATAGTCAAGGACTGAGCTCTGGGGCCATGAAAAGGTTGGGGAGAAAAGGGAAAGCACAGGAGACAAAGGAGGAACAGCCTTGGAGGAAGAAAAAAACCAAGAGAACATGCTGTCCTAAAAGTCAAAACGAGGGAGCACGTCAAAGAGGAGGGAATAAGCCACCTTGTCCATCGCTTCAGTTAACAAATTTATAATCTTCTCTTCAATTTATTTTTACTTTTGACAACTCAAGAGGAAAACTGGATCTAATTCACACTATGGGAGCAGGTATAAAAAAATCTGTTTATATTTAATATATTATCCTGTTAAAAGGGCTAATTCTCAAATTAATCTGTGGATCTGGGTTCACAATATAGTTTGGCTCCTTAAAAAAAAAAAAATCATCTTCATGCTGCTAGGTTATTTTTCATTTCACAGAAAGAGCCTGGGGAAAAATGAACTAAAAAGAGCTCTAACCCATCTCACATGTTGTGGCCCTCATTTGTACATAGCAGTGGAGAGTTGAGAACGGTTTACTTCCAGTCATTCCAAAGGAATTTTCTGGGAGGAAGAGGGAATAGAAGGATATGACTGAGCAGAGATGTGAGGTCCTGAAAACCAAGAATAAGTAAGACAAAATGAATTCAAATTCTTTAGAGTGTAGCAATGTAGTGTTAAAAAGGCACAAAAGCAAAGTGGCCCTGACTGCTTGAGACACTGAAGAAGCAGCTGAGACATCACAGCCCAGCTGAGTTTTGAAAAGCCATCATAGCATGAGAATTAATGCAGTGTGGTAGCCGGTTTTGCATTCCAGAGTTGAAAGAGAACATTAGTAGAAAAACTGATGAAATGCAAATGAATTCCACAATTTGGTTAATAGTAATGGACCAATGTCAATGTCCCAGTTTTGACAAATGTACCACAGCAATGTAAAATATTAATGATGAGGGAAACTCCGTGACGGGTATATGAAAAGTCCCTATAATTTCTTTGTATCTTTTCTGCTAAATCTAAAATTATCCCCAAATACAATTTATTTTGAAAAAAGAAAGAAGGAGAGCCCTCCTCTCCTGTGGGAGATGTGTTTGTTTTGATTCTGTAGTGACTATCCTCCCAGTCAGTGTTTCTAGTCCTAACCTACACCGACATCCCTTCCTGACTAGACTTCTCATATGAGACCCCTCAAGTCATCTGAGGGCAATGACTGAAACAACTGGGACTGGGGGGAAAAAGGAGAATCTCCTCTGAGTGATCCCCAACTCCAGGCACTGGAACAATCCAGCAAGCAAACCTTGGGCTCTGTGAATCAGACAGGGTTTCCCACCAAGCAGGCATTTTCAACCCTGAGTGTGTTCAACCTTAGGATCACTTGGGAGCTCACATAGATGCTGATTTAATTGGCATAAGGTTTCGGCTGGGCAAAAGGACTCTGGAAACTCCCAGGTGATGCTAACCTCCAGTCAGAGTGCAGAGTCACGGCCAAGGCCGCGTATGCCGTACCTGCTACTCTGATTTTCCTGGGGAGAGAAATGAACAAGTCCTGGAAAAGAGAAAACATAATAAGAATGACTGGTCGAAACCAGTATGCAGACTCTGATGCCCTCAGAAGAAGACTAACCCCCAAGAAAAAGAACCGAGATAAAGAAAATATAAGATAGAGACCTTTATCTATGCCTCTTTCGGTCAGGAAATCTCAAAGGTACTTCCAACTTATTTTCTTTTTCTTTTTTTATTGTGGCAAAATATTCCTAATATTTACTGTTTTAGCCACTTCTACATGTATAATTCAGTGTCATCAAGTAGATTCACAATGTTGGGCAATCATCGCCACTACCAATTTCCAGAACTTTTTCATCATCCCAAACAGCCCTTTCTTCCTGACATGATAAATATAACTTGGACCAAAAATGAATGTGAACAAGTATTAATAGAAAACTTTAATTTGTCAGACGAACACATAAAAGCAGGTTTAGGCTCTGAGCTTCTGTGTATGCATAGGGTAGAAGAGCAAAGAGCCCAACATGCTAAAGTACCTCAGATGTCAACACAACTGTCCACAGATGTCAGAGTTGTTTAAGACCGTAACAAAGACCACCTATTCTGTGTCATACTGGCCTGTTTACTCATACATGAACATCAACTGTAATAAAAACTACACAAACTCTGAGCTATATCCAGAGAGCCCCACTCATTGCAACTACCATGTTTGCCAAAAGTTGTGTGGCCCTTCCCCAGGCATCTGGTGAGAAGGTCAAACCAAGGGATGTAAACTTAAAGGTCTTTGAACAATGAGTGAAAGAGGATATATTTTTTCCCTACACCAAATATTCTCATTATTCATTCTTTTCAGTTACAGTTGGCATTTGACATTTTATAAGTTTCAGGTGTGCAGCATAGTGGTTAGACAGTTATATGATTTAATGCAGTGATCCTCCCAATTAGTCTAGTACCCACCTGGCACTATACATAGTTGTTGCAACATTATTGGCTGTATTCTCTATGCTGTACTTTACATCCCCACGACTATTTGTAACTACCTATTTGTCCTTAATTTCACCACCATTTTCACCTAGCTCCCCAACTTCGTCCCATCTGGCAACCATTGGTTTGTTCTCTGTTTCTATGAGTCTGTTTCTGTTTTGTTTGTTTGTTTATTTTGTTGACAGAGGATTTTTAAAATCAAAACACATATCTAGACACTCTGTTCTCAATAAAAGATATAGGAATGGTCTTCATGAGCACCAAAAAATACACTCTTTTCCTTTAAGCACAGAGTCCTGTTAGGTGCCCTGTCACAACCACATTTCTGAGAGCAATGCGGCTGCAGAGAAACTTGCGTCCACAGTGTAGGAATAATATTAAATGGCAAGCGTCCTATTACTAAGGCACTGGAAGACAAAGGGAATAATGGGAACCATGGTGAACTGGGCAGTTTATATCTCAGCTGTTACTAGGAATTCCAGGCCAGCATTGCCAAATCTTCTAATCTTAAAAAGAAGTCAACTTTTGTGATTTTACATCAACCATAACTGTCACATTTTGGCTCCAAAGAATGTGTAATGTTATGTAGGCCAACATATTTGGGACTGTATTTGACCTTGGAGCCACCAGTCTCTGGCCTCCAGGTTACATACACAAAGCTCCAACATGAGTCACAGAAGGCTGGACGCCAGGAGAAGATAAGAGGGTACAGGTTATCTAATTGTATCATAATCAGAACAACTAACCCATAAACCAACCCAGATATTTCATTTCTTGTAATGACTCAGCAGATTCTTTTCCTCGGTGTCCCTGCAATCCAACCAGACCACAGTCAGTACGCTTATCTACACAGCCCCCGTCTGCAGTCACAGTGGCTGGGTTGTAACCATTTACTAAGCCAAGAACATGCTCGCAAGCAAAGACCGTAATGCTCAGGAGTGCTTTAATATTTAAAATTATCATGGGCAAAAGGGTTAATCCTCAAATTACTCTGACAAAATGCCAAGGAGTAAATTGAATAACCACTTTGGTCTCGTGGCAGATCTGAAATCAGGCTACTAAAAAATAAATGCCTGTTAAAAAACTACTATAAACTATACTTTTAGATAATAAGCACATGAATAAAAACATTGTAACACTACTTTTAAATAATAAGCATGTAACAGATCTCACTTCAACTCATAAATCTCAGATAGCTTTAAAGACCATGAGTTTAAACATCTTCTTTTTCCCAGGGCACTAAGCATAGTTTAAACGTGAGTTATGAAAAGAAAGGAGAAAGGATGTGCAGTTCACCAACAAGGCTATTTTTGTTTCATTTAGGAATAATCTAAAAGAAAGGTTAACAAACAGAAACTTAGATTACTAGGCACTTCTCCAACTAGAAAAAAATATTACTAAATTATATAACCAAGTTTTCTATCACTGGGAAAACAGGAACAGCTTTTAAGATATTTTTCGCCAAGGCAACACCAGGCTCAAGTAGAATGATCAGAATAGCTTTCTTTTTTTATTAAGTAATAGTAGGCAGGGAAATCAACTACAGATCCAAAAAAGATTTGCCAATGAAAGAAAAAGAAGGCATTTTCTAGTTTCACTAGCCTATGTAAATGCAATAACAATAAAAGCATCTATTTATTCATTCATGTTTTGTCACCTTCTTGATCACTGACCACATACAGGCACTGAGGTAGATCCTGCCCTTAAGAAACTTGTAGCCTAAGGAAAGACATACTATATATAAACAGAAGTGCTATGAGAGTCCAAGAATTTCATTTGTCAGGAATCAAGGAAATTTTTAAAAAGTAAGGAGCATGTAAGCTGAGTCACTGAAGCTATATGACAGTTAGTGGTAGATAATGGATATGATAGATAAAATGGATAAAGGGACATTCCGGGCACCAAGAAAAAGAATTAAGGAGAACCTAGAGGTAAAAAGCCATGAGTTATGGTGTAAATAATAATAGGTCAGTTTGGTAAGACATGTGGAGGTGCTGGTTGCTTTATAGGTCAGCTGCATTAGTAAACATGAGCCTAGTGAATGTGTGGACAAATTCTCTGTTAGGATAAATCCGAGCTTGAGGCTCTGCAGTAGCCAGAACAGAAAAATAAGAAATGAGGTTGGAAAGAAAGAATGGGTGCACGTTGCTACAGGGGGGACTGGACTTCATTTGGAGGTAAAGGATAAAGTCACAGACTGTCAGATAAAAGAAGATAAAGTACAAATTTCAGGAAGACTAAGCCAGCAACATTGTGTATGATGTAGGACGAGGGGAAGAGGATCTTAGGGGAGCAAAAACAAGCACCGCGCTAAGATTTCTGTAGAGGGAATGGGTGGATGGGAGTGAGATTTTAGGTATTTCTTGTGTCCACAACTGATGTGGTTGGGGTTGGGGAGACGGGTAGAGGAAGAAATTGCTGCATCCCGAAGATGTTCTCAGAACAATGGGAAAAAGATTTCAGGTAATCTTTTTGCCCTTCTCATTGCAAAATGAACCAAACCTACCAACTAACCAACTAACAAACAAAAACAAACAACAAAAACAAACAAAAAACAATAAGGCTGTTGGAGTCAAAGTTTCCCCTAATACTGAAGCTTAAGAAATGTTTGAGTAAAAAAGTAACAAACAAATCCTAGTGAATCTTTTAAGAATGAGCCTAATTGCAGAGTCTATCAGGGAAGTTCAGAAGTTGGGAGTAGGAAGAAGGAAAAGAATTAACTCACTGAGGGGTCACTCACTGCCTTTTCTTCTAGTTTTCCCTTCCTCACTCACCAACATTCATTCATCACTTCTGTTGAAAGGGTTTGGTATCACCAGGAACATTCTGGAAATGATGGGGGAGGAGGGTGCAACGATAACCTAACCACACACTCTCTTAGGGAGCTGGGCACTGTGAAGTGAGCGCAACTCACTCTGAGCATCTAATTATGCAGAACTCTTATTTATTCTAGAGAAATGCTGCCACATCCTGTCTTGCTGTTTACAGTTAGGGCTGGCTCCCTGGTAGATAAACCATCAGCGACTGTGCAATAAAAGGAGTTCACCGTTAATCTTAAAAGGCAAGAGGAAAACCAACAGACAAGCCTGACCCCAGTGGTCCCTGTGTAATGTACCTGTGAAAGAACTGAAAAGAGTACAAACACAAAGTACAGGATTCGGGGCAGAGTCTTGCTTTCTCTAGAATCCTGTGAGGCTTCTCATGTGCTTTGCAAGATATGGAAAGAACTAATATCAGCATTAATAAGTAAATGATACTTTATCACAAACATAACACTAAATACAAGCAGATCTGCCTGATATTTTCTGGTTCAGAAAAGTCATATTATCTGCAAACAAAAATTACAGTAAGAGCTCCACACATGCATGTTCTTCATAAGAGTCTCTCAAGGGCCATGTCCAGATGAGTCACAGGAAGTCTCTTCTCTATCTACATTGAATGCATCTGTTCCAATTAGTTTGCTTATCCTTTTCTAGATCTTCCCACATATACCCTCTAACGGTGTCAGATGATGGACACAACGTGTATCTGCTCTGCTCAATACAGTAGCCACTACCCACACATTGCTACCAAGCACCTAAAATGTGGCTAGTGCAACCAAGGAACTGAATTTTAAATTTTATTTAATCTTAATTAATTTTAATTTTAATTGCTACATGTGACTACTGGCTACTGAATTGAAAAAGCACAGCTTAACTCGGTTTTCAAACTTTATATTAATGGTATTCTTCTCAATTTGCAATTGTCTTACAAAAAATCTGTAAACCATTTGTATATTTCATGAGGGTTAATTTAGCCAAGTGACAAGGAAATAATCCACAAATCCACTTCACTATGTTCCTGATTGAAAGTGTTCCTCTAAATAATGTAAAAACGATTTTTAGTGTCAAATGGATACTAGATTGGGGATCACTTCATAAATTATATAAAGGTCTAACCACTTTGCTATACACCTGAAACTAATATAAAGTAATATTGAATGTCAACTACAATTTAAAAATAGTCGTAGGGGAAGCCCGGATGGCTCAGTGGGTTAAGCGCTCACTTTGCAGCGCCGGGGACCGGAGATCAAATCCCGGCCCTGGTCCGTGCAGACCCATATGCTGAACTGGGAGCTCCCCCAGTTCAGTTCTCTCTCTGTCTCTGTATCTCTCTCTCTCTCTGTCTCTCTCTCTCTCTCTCTCTCTCTCTCTCTGTCAAAAATAAATAAATAAAAATTTAAAAAAATAGTCACAAAATGTAAAGTACAGCATAGGGAACACAGTCAATAATATTGTAATAACTATGTATAGTGTCAGATGGGTTATAAACTTATTGGGATTATCAGTTTGTGAGGGATATAAATGTCTAATCACTATTTTGTTTTTTGTACTTAAAATTTATTTATTTATTTATTTTTTATTGTTAAATTTAATGGGGTGACATTGATTGGTAACAATTAGACAGTTTCCGGATGTACAAATCCACATCATATCACCCATGCATCACATTAAGTGCCCACCACCCAGAATCAGCTCCCCTTCCATTACCATTTTTAAAAAGTGCTCCCCTGCACCCAGCCTTCCGCAGGACCCTTCCAGCTCCATATAGACAGGTGACCTCTGACATCTGCACCCAGTCAGGGCAACACCTTCAAACTGAGTGTTAAATATCAGCCATACATAAATACACATAGAAACCTCAGTTCTCCTTCAACATGGGTATATACATCCCACTTTAGTAACAACTGGTCTAAACAGTACACAGAATTTTCAGATGATCACAAAGCTCTTAAATAAAAATTTACTTCCAATAATAATATAGAATTCTATAGTCTTGAAAACTCATGGTAGGAATTCTTCTCAAATTAGTATGTAAATATAATTACCATTTCAACAGGGTTTATTGGGAACTGAAGAAACTATTTTATACTTTATATGAAAAATTTATGTGCAAAAGTTGCCAAGATACTGAAATAGAATATTAATATATACTACAAATTTATCATAATCAAAATATCATGGTATCAGGGCAAAAATCAATAAATAGATCAAAGGAACAATAAAAATCATGAATAGATTGGAGATAGATATGTCTAACTCCAATCTATAATAAAGGTGGCATTTCATTCAGTAGCAAAGTTAGGTTAATGTAATAAATACTGTTTGCAAAGGAAGAAATCTAGAAGAAAATAAAATTAGATTCCATTTCTCACATCCAAACTCTAACCCAAAGGTTGTTAACTGAGGGTGGTTTTGTCTGTCAGGAGATATTTGCTAATGCCTGGAGACATTTTTGATGGTCATAACTGCAGAGGTGGAGAGAGAGGGTGTTGGCTTGAAATCTAGTGGGTGGTGGCCAGCAATGATAATAAATATCCCACAATACACAGGACAGTCCCCACACAAAGACTTATCTAGCTCAAAATTTCACCAGTTGAGAAATTATGTAGGTTGAGAAATCCTATTCTAACCCTAATGATTATAAATAAAAGAGGAACAGTGTTAGAAGTAGGCAGGTCCTGATGTGAATCCTGCCTCTTTCACTTACCAAGTGTGACTCCGGGCAAGTCACCACTGAGGCTCATTTTCTCCATCATGGCTCTCAGGAGTGAAGACTGTGTATATCATGAAGCAATGAGCAAGGACTCTGGCCCACCAGAGCAATAAATAAATGGTAGCTATTCTGACTATTAGCATAAATGATAAAGCATATTAGGAAGTGCCAGCAAACATATAAATACATGTTCTTCACAAGAAAAGTGGGTTTTTTCATCGTGTGTAGTGAGATCCCGGTTGCTTAACAGAACCATTTTGGGGACTTAAATTGCAGAAGTCTGACAATGAAAATTTCAACAAGTTACGTATGTTATAAATCTCCCTAGACCAGGGACTGTGCTCATCTTGTTCTCTCTAACAAAGCATACTTCCATAGAAGACACAAGACACCTAAAATATACATTTTGATGCTGTTTTTAGGGAGCAGAGGGCAAATGATGCACTAAGAGCCTAAGAACCATCATTTGCATAGAACTGTTAGTGCAGAAACTGACAAGACCCAGTCAGTTCGCTGAGTGGAGCCATCTGGTGAGCTCTCAATTTGCAGTGGCAGCCCTATGTCCTAAAGCCAGTTTGGGGATAACCAGGCCTCTGGTTGCACAGCCTACCATGGGGACTGAGGTTGCTGCAAACCCCAGAGGACTCTGGGAATTCTCTGAGGGCTCTTCAATAAGCTGCAGGGCCCATGAGCTGTAAGATGATGCATTTCTGAGCCATGTACTTTAGGATGGAATTTAAGTCCCATACCTACCACACATTCCCACTAACCCACCCTACACGTCAGTACTAAAAAGTCACTAGTAACTTCTTCAGTCTAAAATATCTTTATATCTTCAGGGATATAAAATGGGAGGAGGTAGGGGATAAGGGGAGATAATGGTACCTTTCAGCTACAAAATAGAATAAGTCCAAAACCTCTGCTGAACGCATAATAACGTTTTCAACAAATATGAACAACAAAAACTACCATCATGAGAACATAGTGAAAATAAATTATGACACCTAACACACACAGGAATGAAGCAAAAGTACTCTCAGACCTTCAGAAAGCAGGTGTTGTATGAATACTAGTTGCTAATATGGTTTTAAAAGTCTTTGTAGCCAGTTTAGGTTCCAACTTATTGTTGATGAATAAGAGGCAAATGAAATGATGTACTCCATTAACTCATATTTATAGCATTTACCTCTTTGTAAAATGATCCTATCTTTCAACCATTTTAAAATTATAGAAAACAGCTAGATTATAGAGACAATCATATCAAAATCTCAAGAGATTCAAATTGCTAATAATGTACATATATGGATCTGAAAGTTATTTCTCACCTGCTACTGCCTTCATAGGTAAAAAATGTAAATTCAATTAGTACTAGTCTTTTCTAGAACCCATCACTGGTAATGCCCATTATATCTTCCTCAGCTTGAAAAACACACACAATCTAAGTTACCTGTGATTGATAAAGAAAAGATTAAAAAGAAAAAAAAAGACTTTGCCAGGAATATTTAAAGTAAGACAATCTGAGTTCCTAAATTTAATATGAGATAGGCATATAAATACAAAAACCTAACACTTTAGTAAAATTATTTACAACGAAATGAATGACATTATGTGCACATGGTACTCAAAATAATGTGTCTCTGTAGTCTACCTACAACACCATGAAATAAACCTTCCTGGAGAGTCCATTTTTATTTAAAGATTATATGTACATGTGGAACGGGGAGCTTTTATTTATTGTATTTTAAAATAAATACAGACATTTCATGATATTGTAGTATTTGCATAAGTTTTAGGATCAATAGGAAATTTCAAAAAAATTTAGTCCTTATGGTTTTCTGTGGTGTGTATCTGCTCACTGTTTCCTGCCATTCCAAACTGCTTCCGGGGAAAGACTAGAAATCATTAGTTTGCTAATTGTCAGTCTGGGGAGACAAAATAGATAGATGGTAGATGACATAGATAGATAGATAGATAGATAGATAGATAGATAGATAGATAGATAGATAGATAGATAGATAGATAGATAGATAGATAGACAGACAGACAGACAGTAAAACGTGGGGGAAAGACACAGGCAATGAAGGACAGCTATGAAATAGGAAGGAAAATAAACTTTCACACAAAGAATTCATGTTTCTCTTGTTCTCTCCACTGGGATAAACATTGCCGCTTTGGAAGGAGAGAATATGAATAACCTGGCAAGCCATTTAGGGGTGTGGATTGCAACAAACTCTCTTTCCCCAAGAGAATGTGGCTTTACACCAGCATATTAGATTGGAAAGTGCAAACACAGTAATTAACAGTGAATCCTGAAACTTCAACATACCAGAAAAGGGTGTCACTCCATGTGAGATGGGAAAATAGGAGGAATACATTAAGGTAGTCTTCTGTGATGCTGGACAGCTCCGGGGGGGTTGGGGGTTGTGGGGGTGGGGGGGTGGGGAGGGAGGATCGGGGGAGGATAAGGTGGTAGCCTGGGAGAGCTAATCAAGTTCTCCAAACACCTCAGGAAGCATGAAGGATGACACCACACCAGCAACAGGGGCAGCTGGGAGCCAAGGGAGGGGGTCCTTCCTATATTTGAATCCAAAATAACAACCTCTGTGCTAAACAACACCTTTGTTCCCTGCTCTGATTTAAGAAAAGAACTTGTATCCACCTTCCTCGATTTCTGCTCCCTGGGAATAAACCAGCTGTTCCAGTTTCTCCGTCACAGTAACATATGTCAATCACTGCCAAGCCCAGCATTACTTTTCTTTCCCATGTGTGATTCCAACAATCAGCATGTTCCTGGGTTGAACCCCAGCCTCATGCATGAACGTTTTCTAGGGCACAGCCCAGTAGACCCTACCACCCGCTGTGTATTTCGTTTAATTATGAAACCTCTTTCTAGAAGCCCTATAATTCTCCCAAGAGTCAAAGTAATTGGTAGAAATTAGACATGAAGAGACTCAAGCCCACTTAAAGAGGACACTTTCGACCATAATTTTAAAAAGAATTTCTTTCCTAGTTCCAATATAATTTTTGTACTTCCCAATTTTGCCCTTTTCAAATGCCAAAGAAAATGTTCACATTATCCTGTGAGCTATAAAATAGTCAATGTAATGCATTTGTACGCCACTTAAGGGCCACAAAGATTTTCTTTCCTTTGAAGGCCATCCTTTGGATGTTAAAAAAAAAAAAACAACTGTGAAAAATAACATATGTTGTGGCAAATCACTGTTATTTGAGCAATGAAAGAATCTTCTCTGCGAATGTGTGTGTGCGCGCAAGTGTGTGTGTGCACATGCATGTGCATTTCACTACTTGGGTCCATACTGTCGGGTGGCATTATCAAGATGCACTTCTGGTCCTGCTAACTATGTAAACCAAAGACAGATTATCTTGCCATGAATTTATGGTCCTTTGATGAATGATCATAGCAAAATTTCAGGGCATGGTTTTACTCCCTCAATTCAGGAAAATTCTATTGAACAACACCTTCAGCACCTGGCACTGAGTAAGTAATAGGAATCCAAAGATGAAAGGAGACTGAGCAAGGGAGAAGGGAGGTGGGCAGACACATAAAAAAACAATAACAAAAGCATCTGCGAGGTCTGCTGAGTGCTGTGCTCAAAAGGGAGACCAAGCAGCTCTAAGGGTAGATGAGTAACTGCACCGAAGCAGGCATCAGAAAGCTTCACGGATGCAAGATGGCAGCCAGTGGAGTAGGCTGGGGATACACTATGCTATTTTGGAAAAGTGAGGCACCAGCTAAAAACAAGAAGTTTTCACATTAAAAAAATCCAAGTATTTGGCTTTTCTCATAAACAGTACAAGATCTGGCAACACTTGGCAATGGACAGAGTTAGGCATTGGCTCTCCAATACCCAAGAGTTCTGACTCAAGAAGGCTGGCCCCTGTGGGCCCCTGAGTTTGCAAGTCCTGTCTTAGAATAAAGGCAAAGTCTTCAGGATTTCAGATTTCCAGCTACAACAGGAGAAGCAAGGGGTAGAGCTGAGTGTTCTCTGAGATTTGATTTCCTGGAAATAAAATAGCAAAAAGCCAAAAGAACTGTTT